>JABFPJ010001088.1:0-28924 GCA_022817425.1 Gryon sp. ZL-2020 | reverse complement strand
TCCCGCTCTCGTAAGGAAAAGTATCGTACTCGACTCGTAATTATAAAATTCGTAATTTTTATAATTGAAAAAAAATATTCCGGTGAGTTATAAATGAGTTTATTTTTAATATTGAAGTATTCAATTTCAAATTAAAATTGTATCTGAATTGAACTGCTTTTAAATTCATTAACGAATATTGCGATAGTAATAATAATATTAAGAAGTTTTTATAAAGTATCATTTTAACGATTTTCGGCTGACATAGATCTGTTTTATATTACTTGTTTTTAATTCCAAGCATTTAGACTAAAAATATGAAATCGATCGTTTTAGAATGCAATTTTCAAATGATTCATTTTAGAATGCAATTTTGAATTGTTTCTATTTAGAATGACATTTTGAAATATGTTATTTTAGAATGAAAATTTGAAATCGATCGTTTTAGAATGCAAATCTGAAATGTGTCGTTTTTGATAGGAACCGTCGATATATGAACCTCTGTTTAAACGCTCCTGTCTCATGTTGCAAAAAATATTTTTTGCAACACCTTCGAAAATATTGTACTTAAGTTTTTAAAAGCCTCTAGGATTTTCCCCTCGGAGCAAGAAATCCCTTGAAGCGGGCAAAGGGGTTCCAAGGTTCAAAATATTTTGTATTGTTTTGAATCATAATGTAATATTATATTTCTCGACGTTTTTTTAATATTAGAATATTTAAGAAAATAGCTTTCCTAGATCCCTTAAAACTAAATATAATATTACGTATAAATGAAGCTAAAACTGAGAATTCGTTTTCACAAGCGAAGTTTAAGATTTTGAGCTTTAGTGAAGTTTATAACTGCGAGGGAAATAGATAGCCAATCATTTTTCGTAATGCCAATTTTCATAATTTTTCACATGCTATCGCATTTATTTTTTCCTGTTATTAATATTATATTTCAGTCATAAAACCAATGCATCGAAGGACTGTTTTTGTTCCAAAATCGAATTTTTTGTCTCGAAGGTCATAAAAAGTAGCATTTTTTAATTTAAAGTGTTTGTTAATTTGTTGCTTTATACGAAATCGTGTAGCTTTTTATTAAGATTTCTTATTATGGTCAAATTTTACAAATTTACCCTTTTTTCCATTTGAAATTCTGAGTCTACTATTTTTACTTTTCTTATTCCATTTTGTGATTGTTTAATTGTAATGAAACAAAACCGTTAAAGTTTAAATTGATCACCGATTTAACAAGTTGTTTAACATATTTTTACGTTTGAATATTTATACTTACCAGGAAGAGGAATTCTTTCAGGTGTTGATAGTTCCCACATTTGTTTGATTTTGAATTTTTGATCCTCTGAAAAGATGAAAAGCTTATTAGATAATATCAACAAAAATAATTATTAATTTGAAATATAGAGATAAGAAGTGATTTATTTATCATGCATTGAATCTTAATACGCTAATATTATTTATGATAATTATAAAAAAAGAAAATTATTGACTTATGATTTAACGAACAGTTCTTTATTTACAGTACCTCATATATAACTCACAGGATTTATATGTAATTACAAGATCGATTACTTGTGCACGTAGTTGATAATTGTTGTGATATAGATAAGACGTGATTGTATTAGTAATACAGCTATGAAATTAACAAATTATTTGTGGTTAGTTATTCAATACAGTAATAGCTTAAGAATAAATGGAGCTTATAATTGTAATACTATTCTTTAAGAATCATGAAAATTAAAACAAAAACTATTTTTCACAATATATACAATATTGTGAAATATTGTACTACAAATATTGAAATTAAACTTAAATATTTAGATTATTTTATAACAGCAATTTAACAATGTTTCAAAACGAAAAGGTTTAATTCAACTGAAAATATTTTATTTATCTAGTAAACATAAAAATTCATGAATTTATTTTTGAGCTTCTCATTTTCTCAAAATATTGTAATAAAAATTGAATTTTTTTTAATATTGAAAAATATATGAATTTTTATTTTTTCTAGATCACGCTTACATAGTCGGTTTTTTAAATTTATAAAGAATGAATATAATTCAAGTATGTCTTGTGTCATATATTTAAATCAACTACTTTTAAAACGAAAAAGTACATATTGTATATTATTATCTACTACACGTAATAAACGTAAGGAATACACTCATTAAACAAAATACTAGAATGATTCTTATTTGGACAATAATAGTGAAAATAATAATACGGAAAAATTACAAGTTTCTCTGGTAAATTATGTTAAACTTACATCAAAATTTAAAAAGAAATTTTCTAGTATTTGTACACCGATAAAAATAGATAGTCGTATTAACTCTTTACGCAGACAAAATTTTTATATTTTATACTATGTTCTACAGCACTGCGACTCCAGAAAATGTATTTTTTTAAATTGTGAAAAAATCCTATTTACTATATGAAAAATTCTTATTCTGTAGGTAACTTTTATAACATAAAATTTTAATTTTGTTTTATTATTGGAATGTTTTTTATTATTTCTTTCTGGAGTTTCAAAACCATAAAAATAGTAAAAAATAGGTGTATTGTTTTTTCAGTGCAAATATTCAAAACAACTACAAAATAATTAACTTGAATGTTTTTTTCTCTCAGCTTATCGGTTCAATAACAGCAGTTTAATACTTTTTAATGAATTGATTCTTAAAGTGTAAAATGTCCATTAATGCGTATATTATTCAACAGATTTTTTACTCATTCTCATTTTGTATCTAGCATTGATTTTTTCAATTATTTTTTCGTGTCGTGTCAGTATATGATGTCGCAGTTCATATCGATATCGAAATTTACGATCGCAACTCTGACAAGCAAACTTTTTCTCTTTATTTCCGCATTCAACTCGTTTGTGTCGCCTAAGACTGTCCCACCACTTGTACTTTTTACCACAATGACACGTATACTTTTCTACTCCTTCGGCCGTCTGTGGTGGTTGACTTTGAAAAGTTTGAGATAAGGGATCAAACGTGACTTCGGTGATTGTACCACCAACCACTTCCGCTAACACCTTTTCCTCCACGATATCAACCTCTTCGTAGTGTAAACTTTCACCTTCGTATAATATTTCTGGAAATAAAAAGGAAATCGGAATTATAAATCATGAAGAAATATTGATTGCAAGTTTTAAAGAAAAAAAATTGATTTCGTGTCAAATTTATTTGCATTGAGTCAGTTTTAAAATAATAAATACTGAAAATAAAATCATAAATAAATAATAAGTTGAGAATTTGTGGGTAAATGATGGATGATTATTATTCAATGTATGATTACAGTTTGTCATTTTTTGGTACAGATTTGAATACATTTAAATAAAGACATCATTTTTTGTTTGTATATATTTATTAATAAGTACACACGCATTCGAAGTTTCGTATAATTGTTACAATTTGTGCGAATCGTTTTTCGTATACAATACTTGTTTCGTATTTTCTATCTTGAAAATACATTTTGAGATTCACTGACAACATTCAATAGAAATAAGTTACACTTTTAAAATCCAACCAGTTTTTTTTTGGTATTTTAATAATAGTATACGTCTTCAATAGTAATAAATTATTCAGGAGAAAAGTTCGGTTTTTATTTTCTGTACTGTTATTGTAGATTGTTGTGAGATTAATTAATATTTGTATGAGTATGTGATATGATTATAACATTTACACAGTAGCCACATTTTTCTAAATTATGATAAAAAATAGTATGGAAATGTCCATACTAAACACATTATATGTGATGTGAACCATCCTTCCATTCTATACTATATGCAACATTTTTGTTTACTCGTAACACACAACGAAAAATGAATACAAATCCCAGAGAAATATTATTTTGTATAGTGTAATAATAAATATAGCACCACATGAATGATTAATAATAACTTATTTCTTGGGTAATATATTTCGTAAAATTATGTATTACAACACAGTTTAATATTAAGTATATACTATCAAACATATTTTGTTATAAAAAAATAAAATATTTGCCGTATAATTATTTTTTGTGTTTTGCATCTTCGTTTGCATTAAACTAAAACGTTAGTATTTAATGGAAAACGTTTAATATGTATTTAATTTTAGAAAACAAAATTATTACATTTTTCCGTGGATTTATGGATTTTATCAAATGTAAAAATAATTTAATAACAATTGTAAACTCATTTTTACAAAATTATTAGAATATAAATTACATCTCATTAATTGTTTCTATAATATTTGAAATATTGGCATGTATTTAGATTTCACTTTTGATTAACACTTTTTCAAATTTCGATTAAACATTTGTTTCAAATCTAATTTAAATAGGATGTTGCGTTGCCATGTGTTTGTGCATTTCAAATCTATAGCTAAATTGTTTGTTACACTGAAAGCATGCAAACTTTTTTGTCTTTCCACACTCGACTCTTTGATGTCGTCGCAAACTATCAAACCATTTATACTGTCTGCCACAAGTGGCACAAACATGATGTGTTGCATTCACAGTCACGTATCTACCATACTTTCCGCGTCGACCGAGGTGTGATGTTGTAGACGGTGCCACGTTATTTGTATTTCTTGAAACCACTCTTCTTCGTGCAGTTACTTGACTTAATTTCTCATCTTCATATTCCTCTTCCTTTACTTCCAGATAATCTACAAACAAAAATTATAACTGTTAGTTTGGGTATTTTATTTTTCATTTTTTTTCGAAACTTGGATATAAAAATAATAAGAATTATGTGAAGGGTTGAAAGTAAAAAAATGCGCAATATTTTTTGTTTTGTATAAAATATTTATTTATTTATTTATTAAGGTGTACATGTTTTATTATTTATTATAAATAAACAAAATATTATTACAAAGACTTTATATAGAATAATTTAAACATTTTATATGAAAAGGACAAAAGAAATATAGATAAATATAGATAAATAAAAAAGAATTAATTGGGACAATTATGTTTATAATTGTCCAAATTAATTATATAATTATAATTATAAATAATCATTCAAGTTATATTATTTACGGCATTGATCTTTAATAATTAAATTAACAGACATTAAAAAAGAAACCGGAACTCTTCCCTCTTATGTAAGATAGATTTTATTTAATTTAGGAAGGAACGGAACATTTTTTATAGAATTCTGCATTATAAGAGTTATAATATAAAAATAAATAAATATATTAATATACACTTATGGTAGGAAAAAATAAGAAAAGAATTTAAACAAGTTAGACTTGTAAATGTAAAATGCCTTTTATTGAAAATTTACATTTCGAATGTGATCGATTGTGGAAATGATTTTTGATTACAAATCACTTACGTTTTTTCCAACTATTTGAATATACATATATATACACACATTTCATCTAGTTTTTTGTTATTCATTTATAATTATCGAAAATATAAGTAATTATTAACATATGATTTACATTGTCAGTTATTTTATGTAAGTTTTGATTATATCTATGAGTTAACTTACAATTATTTAATTACATACTGTCATTGAATGGATTCTGTATTAATTATTCATGTTAACAAAAATATATTTTTTTTAGAATTCTTCTCTGCATATTTGCAAAGAAGATTGATGAATTTTTCAAATAACGATTTCAAAAACATTCAAATTTAATGTTGAATGTTAAACTTAATAGTGAAACAACATCCAGAAATCGATGAAAAATCAAAACTAACAGGTAAGGTACTGGCACCGGTTTCCATGACTGCGCCGCTTTTCGATATTTAACATTGAACATTCTATTTCCATCGTTTTACACGTTGTGTCGAAAACCGGGCTAAGTATCGGAAACCGGTGCTTCTACCTTACTATGAAAATTAGCACACCTTCAATATTTCTAATAATTTTTCAAATATTTATTGATTTTTCAAACAACTTTGTATGATTTAAATTTAATTTTTTTAACATTTTTTACAGAGAACAACAAATATTAGACGTAACAAGAACTCTGGTAAAGTTTACCATAATGTGGTAGATATCACTAGACTTACGTTAATATTTACCAGAATTGTTGTCGCGTCCACTACTTTTTCTCCGTGACTTGTATACAAAATAAATATACATATAACAATTTTAATAATAAAAAAATAAAGGAAAATCAAAAAAATTAATTTCAGTTATTCTACAAATATTATCACAAAAATGTGTTCTAAATATTTTGTCCATACGCTATAAATTACAACGTTTTATTGTTGGAAACAACTTTACATTCAACGATTGCAAGTGAGTTTTTGTAATATAAATACTTAAGATGGGCAGACCTGTTGTTTTACTTTACAATAGCTTTTCTGATGTCTTTTTAAACTATCCAATCTGGAGTATCGCCTATTACATCCCGTGCAACGTAATCTATCGAATATATTCGTCATACAATCATTATACTCGTAATTTGCTTGATAGTAGACAGATTCATCCTTTGTTTCAATTTCCTGTTTAAGATACGGCCAATACGAAATACCTGACACTACTGGTCCTGCTGAAGAAAAAAAAAGCATTACATTAGTAAAGAAAAGAGACATTTTTATACAAGTTCAGTTCCGATATGTTCAATTGAGCAACACATACATAAGGCGAGAAGAAAAAAAATGTATTTTTTTAATAAGAGAGAAAAGTTGAGTCAGCTTTTTGTTTCACAGTTAGGTGTTTAAAATTGTTGTACATAGTTAGTACAGATAGACGTGTTGAACGAATGTGGAAATAGTGTTAAAAAATAATAAGAATGTTTAAAAATTATATTGTTGCAATATGTAAGTGTTTTTGAGATAAAATTTGGATGTAGAAAGGTGAAAACAAGCACACGAATTTAATTGTAAAGTCATTTATTTGTAATTCGCTTTAAAATTATAAACAATACATACATATTTTATTACATACGGTTATACGATTTTGTCAATGTAATTCTTTAATTTTGCTTCTTTGTAGTGCTTTTTCTTTTATTCGAAGCTAATTTACTAATGAATTTGATTAAATCTTTTTTTGACACCTGATTGGTTTTGTCCTCATTTATCCATCCTGAAACACAAATGTTATATAATTTAATTTATAGTATATCATAAACTTTTAGAACAAAATTCAATATCCAATCCCTCACGGACGAAAATATAAAATAAAATTTGTAAATAAAAAATAGTAAAAAAATGTTTTGTAATAAAAAAAATTTTTTTGTAATAAAAAATACATAATTTTTATATTGTTTTATATATTTTTATATAAAATTAAAAATGTATTTTATGTAGACCGAAATATATAAAAAATATAAAAAATATATATAATATATAAAAAATATATATAATTTATATATAAATTGCGGCAATATGGCGTATATATTTAAAATATAAAATTATATTTTATGTGAGAGATAAATTAAGATGAAAATATTAATGTACCATATATGCCTTGGAAAACACGATGATCTATCCCCGGTCTGTTTGTTCTTTTTCCCGTGGCTGATAAATTCGAAATATTTTGTCCGTATATTTCTAGCAAAGTTTCGCGGACTATTATTTTCCAGTCATTGCTTATTCTTGCTGTATACTGAATGCGGTTAAAAGTGGCTTCGGATAAATATATTCCACTATTAGGTGAGATTTCAACCTGAAACATGAGATAAACATTTTTAAGTTTTTTAAAATATAAATATTTAACTTATCAAAAATTAAATATCATTTGATGTTGGTTACCTTTTTTAGTCCAGGTTCAAAGTAGCTTAATGGTATTTGCTAAAAAAAAAGAAAAAAATTAATAACGGTTTAAATGAGAATTATGAATTAAATGAATAAAAAGTAAAACATATACCGAAATATGTTCTAATGATCCCAAATCTCCGTTTTCTTGCTGCTTATATGCTCTAATCATAGCATCTAATAATTGTTTTTGCTGTTGAATGTCCCAAGCAGTTACTGTAAACAAAAATTATATAACATTTTAGATTATGTAGTAAAGCTTATTGATAAAAATAAAAATAATAATAAAAATACTGATAAAAGTAATAACTTCTATTATAAATAATTGACAACATAAACTGGGATGGGGGATATGCATAATTCTTTTTATAATTTGCATTCCTGCCGAGGATGATACAGATTGTAATTATATTAATTACAAAATCGTAATTTATAGTAATGCAAATTATCAAAGATACGATATAAGATCATTTTTAATAAATCCTCAAAAAACTAAAATTTTCGACAATAAGAGCGTCTACTGGCCCTTATAAACTAATTATTTCTATTCCTCCACTTCTTCAAGAATCTACTCAAAGTTTACATACGTCTACAAACATTGGGAAATACTTTGAGAAATATTTTGGGGAAATTGTAAAACGATTACATATATACAATACCACATATATACAACAATATAAATATAGAAATGAAAATTAATAAAAAATAAATTAGACAGCAATAATCAGTTCATCTTTATTGCAAAGATTTAAGAAGAACTTTACAAGAAAATTTAATTTAAGTTTTAAATTTAAATAACATATACACTGTGTATGCAGTATAAAGTGTCTTATTTTTTAAATCCATTATTTATCAATATCTTCGTCTTCACGAATGATTTTCGTCTGAGAACTGAAACAAAGTAAAAGAAAAAGCAATTTAATATTAATTATTTCCTTTGATCGTTTGAAATCTAAATAATGTATAACAATAGAAAATATGCATTTTGAAATTACCTTGCAACCCTTCACCATATGTCTCTGCAAGCAATAAGGTCTGGCAAAACACTTGTTACATTTTGGACAACAAATTCTATTGACTAATTTTGCCTCGATCGTCATATGTCGTTTGTTTGGCAAATACTTGCAATGATATACTTGATGTTGCTTCAAGTTGTACTGATGAGAGAATTGTTTGTGACAACCCGGACAAACACTTTTGTTACGCTTTTGGTGCTGATTGTCTTCATTAACTGTCTTCTGTGTTTTTTCTTTATCAATTCTGTTTGGACAATGTAACTTTCGATGTTGCAAATAACTCTCATAATCAAAGAACTGCTTTTGACATGTCATACAAACTGGCGTTATTCTTTGTGAGACTCTCTTTGATTCTGCTTGCGATAATTTCTTATTATAAGCATCCACAGCCTCGGAATTTCCCAAAACGTCGAAAGTATTTTCTCCAGTATTAGTTTCGAAAGTTCCGTAGTCATCAAATTCTTCAGATGGATTGACTTCGACAAAATTAATCGTATCAATGAAATTACCTAAAAAATAAAATAAAACTCAGTATTAGAAGAATTGAAAAGTAGTTAACTTTTGCAGTATCATAAAACAGACATAATTGATATAAAATGTTCATATAAAATGTTGTTTAATGATATATATTATTTCTATGTGCATACATATAGATAAAGTTAATATTAGAACACTTAAATAATAAATAAAAAATAATTGCAAGGTTGTACATTTTTGGGAGTGAATGCTTGTTTGAAGGAATTAGTAACAGTTAAAAGACAGAATTTCATTAGATTTATTTATCTATTGCATTACAGAGATAATGTAATTCATTATGTGTTTGTGTGTGCATTGTTGTATAAACAAAATTAATTTTACATCATAGATCGTCATTCGATTATAAACGGTTATTTATCTTTATTTCAAACAAACTATAAATTTATTCTATAGTAGTATTCTAACTACTGTTAGTAATATTCTAATACCACTATAGTAGTATTCTAATAGTATACTAGTATAGTAGTATGTTAATACTACTATTAAGATAACACTTGAAAATTTACACCCATAATTATTGATTACAATTATACATTCAACAGTTATAATTCTAATTTTTTAAGTTAAACAGTCATTATTTCTATATTTTATACATCTTAAATTTACTTAAATTTACTCTTGCAAACTATCTTTTTATACATAAACAAAACAATTTCAAAGAATATATTAAATTTTTCTCAGAGTTACTAAAAAACTATCCGAAAGAACAGGTTTTTCATCCTAATTTAAGGACATACGTCGGATGTTCTCTTAAAGCTATTTATTGTAAAATGTTTATTGTAAAGTGAATATTAGAAACTTCTAAAATAATGGTAAAATTTTTTTCGACACGTGGGGGGAGACAATATTCTTTTTTCCCTAGAGAGTTTCTTTAAATAGCATTTTTCCGCCCTTGTAACGAAAAATATCGTATGCAATAAGGGAGACGCAATCGGAAATCCGTTTCTCTCGCGGTTATAAATGTCGCCTTCAACGGCTTGTAAATTTCGTATGAAATTGAGAAAACAGATTTTCGATTTCATCTCCTTGTTGCGTAATATACTGTTTTTTCACACGTATATCGAAAACATATCTTTCCTTTCTTCAGAAGTGGGACGAAAGTGTCACTTTTTCTCCTGAGAGGGGCAAAGTATTTTCATCCTTTAAATGACGTAATAGAACATTTCCTTTCTGTCCCTAGGGAAAAAAGTAGGAATAGAAAATAATTATTTTCTCCCTAGGATGAGAAAGTACCACTTTTGTGACACTTTTGGGAAAGAAAATATCTCTTCGATGCACTTGTAAGAAAAAATATCGTCCACAACATAGGAAAAATTGCCGTCGTCCAGAATCGGTGACTTTTCTCCCTAGTTGTGGAATAAACCATTCCTAATTTTTAGCATTCTGTTAGGTAGTTTCTCCTATTTCTTTTTCACGTTCTAATTACATGCTAAATAAAAGTCTAATAAAAAAGTACTATATTTCTAATAAAAATTACTATACCATTTATGAATCTTAGGACAACTCGACATCGATGGAAAAATATTATAAAATAATATAAAAAATATAATATGGTATGGTAAAAATTTTTATGCTATATTATAGTTTTTATTAAATCACGGCATAAAGATGAATTTATTATGCAAATTTTTTTACCATATCATGTAATAGTTTTTTACATTAAAATATAATAATTTCGTATACACTGTTAAAAAATTTTTTTAAATCAACTTTATTTTAAGTTGAATAAATCATATATTAGTTAAATTAACTAAAATCCATTCAATTCAACTGATAGTCGAGTTGATTTTACTCGATTTAACTTGATATTACTTTTCATTTTTAACTGTGTACAGATATTGAATTATCATCAGATTCATAAATGGTATAGTAATTTTCATTAGAAGTAACAATAATTTTTATTATACTTTTATTTAGCGTAATGTCAAATTACATTAAAAAATGTTGGTTGTGCTATTATCCATACACTGTCACTTCTTAAAATAACGTTTATGAAAAGTACTATGATTTGTTGATTCTGTGTTTAATATTTTCATGATTAGTAAGCTCGTAACGTCTGTAAAACTTTTTCTTGCAATAATTGCATGAGAATTTTGGTAATTTGCCACACTCAAGCCTTTGATGACGTCTTAAATTGTCCATCCACTTGTACCCTTTACCGCATTGCGCACAGAAATAATGTTGATCCTCAATTGGTGTGGTTTGGCCTCTTTGTCCCTTACCGCGAGTCGTGTACGTCTCGAAATCTGGTATCGTTAAGCCATTATAATCATAATCTCCGAGTAACATACCTGAAATCAAATGATTGTTTCAATTTATCAACTCACGAAATAAAGTTAACAAATATTACTGTACAACGTGTTTCTAGCATTAAATATTTAACAATTTTTGGTGCAAAAATATGATACATGAATTGCTCGAGATAAATTATGGGTTTTTGATAATCAATGACATAAGCAAACAATTTTTAGATTAATATTTAATTATTCAATCAATACATACAGAAATATAATACATTTTCAGACAAATACATATATTATAGCGCATTTTTTATATGAAATGTTTAACACTTTTCAAGGAATCTTTATATACAAATTTTATTTTATATAAAGTGCACTTTTTAAAATTTTGATTCTGCCTTACAATTAGATCTACTTTAATCATTGCAACATACATTTTTACAATATTTTTTTTGTTTAATGGTGTGTAGTTACAAGGATCAAATTTAGTTCAATTTTTCAAAAATATTTGTTTCAATTTGAAAAATATTTCATTTCACAATTGTTGTGTGCAGTTTTCTTTTCTTGTGTAATTGGGATAAAATAATTTTTATTAAGAAACCTGTTAATCTGTACAATTTTGTACGGCATTGTGACATAGAAGACTCACGTAAATAAAATTGCCTAGAAAAATTGAAAAAAAAAATGTTTCAATTTTTTCCAAATTTTTAGACATTCAAAATAATGTAAAGCGCAATAAATCGGTTAAACATATTAAAAAATATAATAATATTTCATCTCTGAAATAGAGAAAACTATGAAAACTGTGTAATATTATTTACTACAATAAATGAAGGATAAATAAAACAAAGAAAACAATTTCTTATACGATTTAGTTTTCCTGTCTAATAACTTTAGGATGCAATCAAAGTTAATTAGTTACAGTCAAAGGGTAAATCGATGATTAATATTGATTTTTTGGTCTTTTTAAGATATGCAACGCGATCCATTCATATTATATTCGCAGTCTTGACATACGTAATATATACAAGTTAACAGAATTATATTAATCTCTGAAAAGATATTTTTTCTTCAATATCTCATGTTTCAGAAATATTTACATATATTATATTCAATAGTAAAGAGTGTTAGTTTTGTCACAACTGTGAACACGTTTATGGTATAAAGTTTTTTTTTATTGTTTTGGTTTTATATACGTTTTCTTACCAGAAATCTATAATAAAACTATATAAGACTATATTTAAAAATGAATGATCAAATTCTTATTTATATATGATTGTTTTGTTTTCCTTTATAATCTGCGAGGAGTCCTGGATTTCCATCTTTTTTCTATCATATAAAAACATAAGTGGAAAAAAGATAGAAACACAGGACTCCTTAGACTGAAGAAAAAGACAGCGCAGAACTCCTCACAAGTTATACTTTATATCGTCGAATCTAACGTCATTACATCGTTGTAAAATGTCCTATCTTCTATATAAAAAGATAGGACATAGGCCTTTTTTCAACAGCGTAACGACATAGGATTTTATTCGCTAAATACGACAATATGTAATATATGTTGTAAACTTATTATATTCTGCATTATAAAGATAAATCAATGTTAGGACAATTCTTTCCTGTACAAATTACCGAATTTTCCAGTAAAAAATATTGCTTCTCTGATAAAATTTCAAGGAAACAAGGATTTTGACTGGAAAGTCCAGTAATTTCTTCATGGTTTTAGATTTGTCCAATAATTTCCAATGTATCTTTATCCTGCTTGTATAATAGTTATGAAAACAAAACTATATTACCGACAAGTGTATACGATGGAAAGGTGTAGTCTTACACTCAACTTCTTCAATCTCAATACTCTCAAATAATGAACAAAAAATGAATGTAATAGTGTAACTAAAAGTTTAAGAAATAATGAATGAATAAAAATCGAAAGTAGAAAGGGTCAGTTTGATGTTCAAACAATTAATAACAGTTTGTCAACAAACATGTTATCTCTGGAATAGAAGTTAAGCGACGATGCATGTGTCGAACTCTTGGATTGGTGATAACAATATTGATAGGCGCAAACCTGAATTTACAAATTTTTACAATCTTGTCACGTGCTCCGGAATTTTGAGTTCCATAATTGTTACATTTGTATTGAAGTTGACACACAACACATCACTCATATCACATACACACAGAGGTTACTTTATGATAATACATTAAGCCCAGCTGTATAAAAAACAAGTTCACATAAAACTAATTTATTTTTTTATGTAAAATAAAGCATACTAGGCGATGTTGCAAAATTTATATTTATTACGATTTATACAAAATCGCCCGATATATTCTGTATTACGTAAAAGGTTTCTTTTTCTAGTTATTTGTGAACTTATTTTTGTAAACCAAACTAATGACTAGATACTGGCGGCAGCCATTAAATGCACCTATGAGTACCTGCAAGGGGTCCATACATTATAATCCAATCACAATATGTTTTACAATACGCATGCGCAAAGATGCAATTATATGCGCACGCATACTTTTATGATTTAGATAATGAAAAATGTCAGTCTAAGAGATGCTGATATTGACAAAGTTGAGTGTATCTTTTATTTTTTGCTATTAATAAACCACTTTTGTTATATGATTTATAAGATTATGTAAATTGTATTAGTTAATAAGGAGTTATATTTATTTTTATGTAAATTGTTTACATCAAATTTCCACAAAATTTGCATCAAGTTTTGCTATCAGGATATTTTCTTAAGCCTTAAGCAATCACAAAATGAGCGATTAATGCAAATTTAATATCTCGAAAACATATTACATTTTACATTTTATACCAAGTAATAAGCGTTTACACTGCTCATTAGACAAACTGAAATTTAAAAACAAAATTAAAAAATCATAATAAATTTAATTTCATAGTCTCATATAGTTAAATTCGATAGCCATTATATAGATATGTATTATTAGATTATTATAATAACACGCAAATCAATCAAATAACAAGTTTCTATGTTGTTAATTTTGTGTCAATATATTGTAATATAGTAAAATAATATATTTGTTTAATTTTACATAACTAAATATATTAAACATTATTTGCAACCAGTACTCTCTAAAAATGAATGTTTCAAAACATTCATTTTTGAAAATAAGTGAAAATGCATTCAAAATAAGGGAATATACACTTTTTTTAATTGAAAATAAGTCAATATTGACTTATTTTAAGTGAATGTTTACTTTTTCAACATTGAAAAAGTAAAATACTCGATGTATAAGAAATTTTACTTGAAATACAATGTTTATCATAATAACTTTTTTCATCATAGAAACTTTTTATCTAACTTCATTGCGTGTACATTTGTATAAAACTTTCATATTTGTTTGTACATTAACATGTACAATATTTAACAATCCAGAACAATACACGCACTTGAAAACTGAAAACTCGCTAATGTAATCTATGTACATTTTCCGTGTGCTCTTTCAAACGATCTCGTCGATAAAACTTCTTTTGACACAGAATGCAGTGAAATTTAGCTTCTTTATTTCCGCATTGCATTTGATGTCTTTTCAAGCTAGACAACCAAGTGTAGGTTCGATTGCAAATATTGCAAACAAAAATGTTTTCCTCGCCAACTTTGCCATCCTTCGTATAAGAATCCTGATAATTAGACATATCGCTGTTCCAAGAACTATCCATGAAGAATCCTGAAACAAATATTATATTTCTATTAATAAAATGTAAAATTGTGCATTTTAAACAAAAAAAAAGATAAATGTTAAATAAATTGTATAAGAGAAATAAAAAAGAAACGAACAAACGAAAGACATGTTAAATTCGGTATAAAAGCATAGTTTGAGGTATCTGTAATTCTGATGGATTGAAAAATGTTAATGAATGATGAAAGAACAAAGCTACGCTTTGCTTTATGAATTGGTGTTTTTATAAATGATGATGATTTAAAACCAAAAAAAAAGCATTTGGAAACAAGAAAATGAATGTACAAAGTAAAAATAGAATTGTAGTATGTGTACATCACTTTTTTATTCTTTATTCGTATTTATAAAAATAATTTGATTGAAAACGCATGTTGAAGGAATTACTCTATTATTAACCAAAATTATTCGTATAATTATTTAAGTAATATATATGACTATATAAAGAAAAACAACATTATAAAATAACGCAAAGACAAAGTAGCGCTAATTCTTGTCAATTATGGCACTAAGCTTTATCATAAATCATTTTAATCCATGGAGATCAGCCAGATTCAGGTATTAGAATGTATAAACGAAGTCTTATATACGTTATTTACACTTTGGATGAATTCTTATTTGCTTAGTCGTGTAAAAAAATTTGCTTAATATTTAGAAATAATTTCTTTACAAATCCAGATAGGCTTCGTTTCGCAATAATTCTTGTGAATTTGGATTTTTTGCACGATTACGATTTTGTTTTCGAATTGATCTGATGTAATTATTAATGTTTGAAATAAATTCAGCGTGTTTGAAATTTGCAAATTATATGGCACCATTTGGTTAAATTTATGGACATACGTAGAGAAAAAATGATGAGTGCAAAAAACCAACATTAAGCGAAAAGTAAAAAGTTAGGTCAATATATTTTGTTCTATTTTTTTCTCTGTGTATGCTTTACCATTTACTACTGTTAATAACCATTTAATTGTTATACCTAAATTGACTAAATTGAATCGGTGTCAGATATTTATTAACAGTAATGCAAATTATTTCCGAATTACCAACATCTAATAATGATACATTTACAGATCGTATAATATAATATATAACAAAAATTGCGACATTTTCTACATTCAAGTCTGTGTTTGACTAATGTTTTAGTATCTAATCCATTATTAATATATATATATATTAAACGGTGTTTACAAGCACATCTTGTATTAAACACTTTTCATATTTATAAGTCGCAATTTTTGTTTTACACGTTAATATTTTCGCTTGATAACCAAAAAACATTTTTCGAGATTCAAATCTGTTTCATATGCTATAATTGTTTATAAAATTAATGGTAAAATTAACAAATGGTAAAAATAATAAGTACGATAATAATATAAAAAGTTGTCGAAGATAGCAATAGCAAGTAAAATTTTTCGTTGAAATTACAATAATTATACATAATTGTAAATTAATACCGATGTGTTACAGAGATAAAAAGTACATAATATTTTTCATTTTTAGTTTCTTTGCCTTTATTTATATTTTTTTCATTTATAATAATAACAGTTTGAAGTGTTAAAGTAAATCTACGAACAACAATAATGTAATTCTTGTAACACCAAAGAATCAGAAACAGTAAATTCAAAAAATTTGCCTATTTTTACTAGCTTAACATTGAACTAAATTAAGTATAAAATCCATTCGATAATTTGGGGGCCACCTGAACTGCCGAATTTTCAAAGTCTCTAGCATTACATTTATACTTAAAATAAAAAAAAATAATAATAATCGGTGATATATCATAATTTCAAAGAAACATTTATTAGTAATAAATAATTATTACTTTATGTACAATTCAGAATATTGAAATACTAAAAATTATAACCGTTATAATGCTTAAATATTATTTTACATACAACTAATAACGTTGAAAAACTAAAAACAATAATCTTCATAATGTAAAATAATTTTTTGTTGTAAATATAATTTTAACTTAACATCAAAATGTCAACAATATAAAGTGATAAATGTTCATTTGATACAAAAACAATCACAGCACGGTTTTCTCATATTAAACGGAAAAGTCGCCCCGTGATTGGTTTTTTATCAAATGGGCATTTATCACTTTATATTCTTGATGTTTTTTTGTTAAGTTACAATTATATTTTTAACAAAATATTATTATACATTATGAATATTATTGCTTTTAGTATTTCAACATTATTAGTTGTATGTAAAATAATAATTAAATATTATGACGATTATAATTTTTAATATTTAAATATTTTGATTTGTACATAAAGTAATAATTAGTTATTATTAAAAAATGAATTTTTTTCCTTTTAATATTTTACCAACTACTTTATTGAATTTTAGTGCAAATGTGATGCTAGAGACTTTGAAAATTCGGCAGTTCAGGAGGCCCCCGATAATTTTGACAATCCAATTTATCAACTTAGTAAATTTCAATGTCTATTATAATTACTAAATTTTTGTTACTATACAGGATGATGCATATATATCCGAAATAAATAATCAACTTTAGACCCTCATTACATTGTAATCACTATTATCATTATTTTGTCGTTTTTGTATTTTGGTAAAATTGTATACTTCTTAATCTGACATTCTTTACAGCTAATTGATTTTCTTTTGCATCATATGCATCTTTTTCTGACACCCAATTATATGCGAATTAAGAACGAATTTATGCCGAAATCTTCGATCACAAATTGGACAAATTTCCGAAGGTATGACCCCGCACTCGAGTCTGATGTGACGGCTTAATGACGTGGTTGCTTTATATGACTTTCCGCAACGATCACAAACGTATTTGCCTTCTTGATCCGTCCAAGATCTTCGTGGTTGTATACTTATCGTCCTATAAGGATTTGGTTTAACATCATTCCAAGTTGCTTCGTCTACAGATTGCATACTTTCATGTGATAATAACGTTGCCAGAATACCTGAAATATCAAAAAAAGGTTCATTTTAGAATATGTTTTAACTATGATGAAATCATGTACCTTTCGAATTTGATGATTTTTTTTGGATAATTTATTGTTAGAAATGTGTATATTACGTAACAGAAAAAACCAAGAAAGAAGATTGTACAGAGTCAGGCATTTCCATTGACTGAAAAAACAAAGCATAAGTTGCAGAATTTTGTCTTCTCTGTCAAAGCAAGCATAGATAAATAATTGTGTTTTACTTAAAAAAATGTTTGGTAATTTTTTGATTAATTGTCAAAATAATTACAGTATTGTTTGCACAGTTTTTATACAATATTGACAATAGTGGTGGTTTATGTTTGAGTTATTTATTTGAATAATATTATTAATGTTAATAATATATTAATACAAATATTAAATAATGAAGATTTATTAACAAATTTCCTATTTAATAGTTACCTATTATAATAAACCTAAAGTTAAAACACGAAAACAAATGGTAAACTTAACACAAAACTATTTAAGAGTTTGTACATTTCTATTGACTTTAAAAAGATACTATACTATTTTATGAAAAATTATATCTATTTTACACATAACTTAATATTCTATACATATCAGATAAAATATAGCCCATGCAATATATATCAAAATCAGGACAAAGAATTGAAAAATTGGTTGTCTGAATAGATTAAAAAAAGGGGACAATTTTTGTACATTTTTGTTTGTGTTCAACTGGTAAACATTCGCTACTTTCGGATTTATAACAATACAATGCGTTGAGCAAAAATTTGTTTATTCATTATGTTTCCTTTCATCATTAAAAAAAACCAAGTTTAATTTTTAAACATAATTAAAAAAAATGCTGAAAATGTCAAATATTCTCTTTCATTGTAACTCAGTATTCACTTTTGTATTATTTTTATTAAGCCGTCAGTAACAGTAACAATACTGTTAGATAAACAAGTACAATTTACACAAAACAACTGCATGATTATATCACACAGCTACACTAAGAAAAATAGTAATATAAAAATTATCATTTTTCTAACAGACTAAGAATATACTTTTTGAAACCAAAAAATACCATTTTTTCTAATAAAAAGGTTTAGAAATTTGAGAACTATTTTCATAAAAACAACTATTCTTATCAGAAAAGATGGTAATTATTTAGTTTTGACAAGTATTAGTTTGTTAGAAAGTTGATAGTTTTTGTTTTATTATTTTTCTTAGTGTACATTAAACAATATTTCGTATCATACATCACATAAAATATCGTTTTAAAGCAAATACAATTAATAGTACATTGGTCAATATTTAATAAGTACATAAATGATAATTAAAAACAAATAATATTTATTGGATAATTTTAAGGCTTCGGTGAATCTCGATGTAGCCTACAATAATAAGAATGATGTGTAAGCTTAAATCGATGAGTAAACGATTTTTCACAATATTTGCACTTGAGATAAGTAACTGATTTTCCGCAACTTTCCATATGTCTTTCGAGGTGCTTTTTCATTTGGTAAATTTTTCCACAATGATTACAAGAATGAGTCTTTCGAATTCCAGTTCTTTTTTTCCTCTGCTCTACCAAATATTTCATGTCTTTAACCGACAGCTTCGGCACTGAAACAAACAAAAAGAAATTCAATATTAGTAAAAGCATTTTCAAAAATAACAGGTGAAATGAAGTAAAATAATAATAGAAGTAGGATAAATCAAAAAATTAAAACACTTGAAGATAAAAAATAACATTTTTTGTAAATAAAAAAATGTAATATTCATAATATTTTTAAGGATTATAATATTACATTTTCAATGTAATGATGAAAAAACAAATATATTACATTTTGTATATCCTAGACAGGTATTTATTTAGAATAGTTTTACATAAAGACAGTGCAATCACTCATTTAATAGCATGTGTATATTAATGTTTTACAAAACGAATATTAAACTATGCTAACGATACCATAATAATTATTTAATGACAATATTTTATGAAGATATCAGTAATGACTAAATTTTGGTGATTAAAATTTGTATAGAGTATATGAATTATAATAATTGTTAATGAATAAATAACGCACTTGAACATGTTCAGTAATACAGAATATGAACTAAACGATGAAGTTAAACAATTATCCACAAAACATTCTTATTACAATAATTGTTATTTATGAAGTTGGCTTTTATCATAAAACATAAACTTTTTCAGTTAAATAAAAGGAAATTGGTTTTAAAAAAGAAAACGTTGATACATTGTATAATACTATAGAAAGGAACATTTTTAAATAAATCTTTGAATTAATGATCAAAATGAAATGCTAAATATGTGGTCGTAGTGAATGGAAGTTTGGAAGAAATGTTTGTTTTGTAATGTCAACGATTTATGCAAGATGCATTTGACTGAAGCCGCAATTTTTGGTCTCCATATGACGAACCAAGTGATACTTTCGTTTGAATGTCTGTCTACAGATGTTGCAGAAATATAGAGTCATATTATGGTCATGATTTTCCTTGTAATGTCGTTTCCAATTTTTCCTTCGGGTAAAGCTTCGGCCGCACTCCATACAATATATCAGAGGTTCTTGTCTTGGTTTTGGTTCTAAAAAACAAAATATATAGTCATTTTATTAGAAATGTGATTATAAAATTGAGCTAAAGTTGATTTTCTAAGATACTAAATCCATGCAATAAGTGGGGAATATGTTACTAATACACTCTTAATTTGCTTTATACAATTTTTTAATGTTATGCTTTTTTGCGAACGGTCAAATAGGCTTTTATATAAAACAATCATTCGAATTACAATTGAAGCGTCGAAGAACAATCGAATACATTTTTTTTTAAATTAGCTACAGCGAATTTTTTGTACGTTCAAATATTAATATCGCTTGAAACATAACTCATTTCTTTAATTAAAATAAATACAAATTAAAATACTTCGAAGAGTTCGATATTGTAATGTAATCAGTCGTAAAAGAACACATTTTTTTTTCTCAGATCCATGTTATTGCAGACTAACGTTGATCTAATTAGATATCAACATTTACTTATCGTGATTTCATGTTCAACATGTTCTCTCAAATTATAAATCACAATATCGTAAAGTCTCAAAAGTTGTATCTTTATTTTATAAAATCTTAAATTAACGATGCAGTTTAAGTCTTTGATGACACAGTGAAAAGATTGTTCTTTTTCAAATATCACCACTCTATCTTATGGACACATCGGGCGTGCGATTGCCAGCGATGCTTGTGTTTGAATCTTCTTCCACAAACGGGACAAACGAAGGTGGGCTCCTTGCCGCACTCTACTCTGATATGACTTTTTAAGGAACCTCGCCAAGAATAACGTTTCCCACACTGGAAACACACCCAATACTTTTTCTCATCTGAAAAAGAAAATTAACAATACACATGTTAGTTTCATAAAAATTCACCACCTTTTAATACATTCTTCAAACAATGATAATTTCAACATCCAATTTATTTCAGATAAAATGCAAGCCAAATCTTTGTATGATAAAATCGTTTTATTAAAATAAGAATTTTGTTTTAAATACACTGGCTTCTGAAAAGAAAATGAAAATCACAAATCGATATTAAAAATTAAATAAATTTTTAATCAAATCTCTTACATATATTGTCATAATTAAATATTGCAGTCTTAAAATGTCCATTCAATCATGGAACAACAGAAATAATGACGAAGAAAGTGTTTTCAATTATTTGTACAATATATATTCTTTTTTTATTTTGTGTATGCTGGTCGTGTGTTTCGTTAAATGATGCTTTAGAATGAACTTTTTGCCGCAAATATAGCACATGTATCTCCTTTCTTTTCCACAAATTGTCACATGATTCCACATTGTCTTCTTGTTTAGATAAAGTTTGCCGCAAACACGACATGGATAAACTGCTCTATCCAAGAACACTGAAACACAAATATATTTTTAATTAGGTACACAAAAATTGGTCAAATTTTTACATTTTTTTATGCACGCAAATATTTTAGTTTAGTTGATGATGCAAACGGGATTATGTCAAAGTTCTATATACGTAATACTGATCCATAACAAGTTAGATTAGCATGTAATTTTTATTATTCATCTTTTTTATAATATTATACAAAACGTACATATTTTTTGGGGTTTAATCATTTTTTTCTATCAAAAATACTTACTAGATTACACAACATTGAGTATTAAAAGTCAAAATATAATTAGATGTATATGACAGTGTATTATATACAACGTGTTGAAAACCTTTTTAAATACATTTAAATACTTAAAGCAGATTCTACAATAATAAAATTTGTGCAATTTTGATATTCTTCTTTGATTACAAGAAAAATGTATAAAAATACTGTTTCATTGAAAGCTGACGAGACACATAAAAACGACATAGGACAGTTTTTACAGAATGCTTTCGTGTGACGATTTCATAGTGTGTTTTTATGAATACTGTGCTGGTGGTTGATAAGATGATGTTTGTGTTTGAATCGCTTGCCACAAAAAGGACAATGAAACCTCGGCTCGATGCCGCATTCCATGCGTTTATGCAGATTCAATGACACTTTCCATTTGTACGTTTTGCCACAATTTTCGCAGACATGACGCACCCTTTGAGGCCAAATTTCATCTGAAATAAGGGAGATTAATATTTTAACATATATTTACGAAAATGTAGCATTCCAATTAAGCATGGAATTTTGCATCAATAAATTTTGTTTTAAAATGACAAAAAGTAGTCGAGTTATTTTTGTCTCAAATATATATTTTTTTAAAAATGCTACGATTCTAGTTCTGTACAATACATATTTAACATTATTCAAGAAAAGAGGGCAAAATGTGTTAGAAATAATTAAATGGACGTGTGAAGGAAATAGTGCGTTTGCATTAGATGCTTTTTTAATCTCCACTTGTGTCTGATTTGCACGTGACATATTGGACACTCGTGTTGTGGATCAACTCCACATTCCTCCCTTTGATGTCTCACCAAAGACTGTTCCCATTTATACTCCTTACCACAAGCCGAACAGCAGTGCTTCCCATGACGTTTGAAATAACTTTCCATCATAGCACTTTTGAGATCTGAAAAAAGAGAGAAACAATATTTTATTATGAATTTTTATTTATACGTAACGTAAGAGGAAAGAAACAAACGTAGTTTTGGTTTAGTAGCACGCAGAAATGCAATTCATTCGTATAACTCACTCTTAAATAAGTTCAAATATATTTTTTCATTCAATATTGACAATATTTGACAGGATCGTATTACAATCGTATAAAGTTTATACGATCAAAAAATGTCATACAATAGTAAGAATCAAGTAAACTTTATTGAAATCCAGTAAGCGACTGTGATCATTTACAAGTTTTTTTTTTTTTTCTAAATTCGGCATTCACGTTAGGAACATATAAATAATATATTTTTGTTCTGACTATTTTTACATCAGTTTTACAAAGTTAATTTCTTATAACTATTGGAATGTAATCGTAGCTGCTCAACAGTGCAATCAATATTCAAATAAACACTGTACATTTCACTTTTATGCAAATATTTCGCAAATAAACATTTAAACAATTGGTTTAATTAATATGACACGTTTTTTCACTTAGTCAGTGCACAAAAACAGCTGAGTAATGTAAGACAAACAATAATAATAATATGAAACTTCTAAACAAATAAAATAATATGATCTTTTTCTTGTTTTTATCCGACAGTTCTATCAAAAAATAGATAGAACTGTCGGATTTCAAAATAATTTCTTTTAAGAGACTTAATAGTTCTCTGTTATATTAAATGTTTAGTTTCATGCTATTCGACGAGATCTGTTGATATAAGTTTGTCCATTCTTTTAGAGAATTCCTATTGAATAGAAATATATTTTTCTCAAGTTTTTGTTATATTGTATTTTACACTGAAACAATATTTACAATAACTGTTCACTTCATTTCATTTAAATCATCAAAGTCACAATGTAACTTAGCAGTATTAGACATAGTATATTAAAAAATATGATTATAATGTGTAAAATTTAAATTATTAACAATAGAGAACATTTGTAGATTTCGTTCAACTTTAAAAAAGTAATGACACAAATTTCTTCTTTCAATTTTTTGCTTGACATGTGATTTACAAAAATTACATATTAAGTAAAAGCACCATTAATTGACTTTATATGAGAGGTTAATTGTTCCATTGAAATAATAAATATAATAAACAATGTATGAACTAAATTTTGTGATGAAAAGGAAAAACAAAGTGAGTGTATATGGAATCCCTATACATTTAAGTTGTATTTCCATTTCAAGCAGATTTAAACAAAAATTAGAAAATGATCATGTGGTCACTTAAAGATGCTTCTACTATATAACGCTGTTCATTAAAAAAATTATTAGCAATATAAAATAAATTAATAATTGACATTTTTTCATAAAGTTTCGTTAATACAAATAAAATAATGTAAACTTTTATAACATTTGCCACAATTTACGTTAGTTTGATTGAAAAAAGTGTACAATCTCAAAAAGAAAAAAAATGACGTCTTATTTGAGTTTACTTTTATACAAAAAAGCAATCAAAATTGATTTGTGCCTTTGAAAGTCATTTCATTAAGGATATCAATTGATGCTTCCGTGGACTGTCCAAATATGCCGATGAAAGTTGGACCTCTGTTTGAAAGCCTTCGAGCAATATCGACATACAAATTGCGGTATTTTTCCACATTCTTCCCTCAGATGTCGATTCAGCGTGCTCTTATTTGAGTAAGACCTCGAGCACTTGGGACATGGATAAGGCTTGGCAATGCTTGCAAGTTTTTGTTTACGAGAAAGACCTGTAATCAAAATGTCAATCTCGTTAATTTACCGTTTAATTTTTTGTTCTTTTTATTCTTTTAACATTTAAATTCATTACAATCTAAATCATGCTTTATAATTTGCTTATCACATAATTCATATAAAAACGCAGTTAATTAATCTAATAATTTTATTGTACCAAAATTACAATATGTTACATCTCTTTGATATTGATTATCCAAAGCAAGCCTTATGCAAATGACAAATATCTCCGATAAATATAGTGATCAAAGTGAAAAATAAACATCCATTTTGCATAGTATATTATTTTATCAGAGATAATGTTATTTTGAATGAAACATTCATTTATTATGTACAAAATAAATTATTCTCAAAACATTTCAGACACTCACAAAGTCTTACTAATTGTGATTTGAAATACTTTTTTTCTTTCTTATGACATTCAATTGTTTTTAAGTCATACAAAATCTGACATCTTTCAATTGAAGATATGTCATTTAAAGACAACTTCCACAACTTCATTTGTATTGTCGCGTGTACTCAATTCTAATATTAGTGTCGAATAATAAGTCCGAATGAAGTGTTGCCGTGTGTCGTTGTAAGTTCTCTCGTCTTGTGAAACCCTTATTGCAAATATTGCAAACGTGTTTTGGTGGTACGCCACACTCATCCTGATGTCTCTTCAGGTTGCCTTTTAGAGTGTACGAACGGCCACATCTATAACATGGGTATCTCATCGGGTACTGAAGAGTCGTTAAAAAGTCTGAAAAACCAAATGAAAATAAAGTAAATAAATGATGTAACTGTGATTTGCAAAGGTGATTGCTAAAAAGATATTAACGGCGAAAGCATATCAACATTTTAGATCAAACAAAACATTATTTATTTAGTTTATTTTAATTTTTAAAATGAATGATTTTTTTATTGAAATCATTATTATTGACATATACAATATTTTTTGTAGGGTTGGCAGGTGAAAAATGTGCATTGCCTCTTTGGTAAGTGCAACATTAAGTAATACGTTGATTTTGTTTATATAATATGCAGCATTCAGTGCAACCAATTTTTGAAACAATTACCTGTAAAATATAATAAATTATTAGTATAATATTCATTAACAATGGTAACTGAACATAAATTTCTTGATAAAATAGTTTAAACATATTGTAATATAAATACAAAAAATATTAACTAAAATATAACGTTAGATAAAAGTACAACAATTTATTTTATTGCTTTCTATGGTTTCTATATTACGGAATAACACATTTAAATCGTTTAATCCTAGTAAAAGGATAAAAGTTTATTAGCAATTTTTCATAAAAAAACTATGCTATTTAAACTATAACTATTTTATAAACTAATCTATACACATCAGTATATATAAAACTGCGAATAAATATTATTCACATAGTATGTTGTTTTAATCTTATTATGAAATAGTTTTTCTTAAACTTATTTCTTATATATCGACGAACTGTTACATTTACATTTTGATTATCCTGGTCAAATTAGTATATTATTTTTGATAAAGAATAACAAATCTTTGCCACAAATTAAACAATATTTTCACTCAGAAAATATTGTTTGCAATAATTCTGAAAACATTTTGATAAATATTTTTAAACAAATTTTCATTCATTTCTAATATCTACTATACACCAACATTAATATACCGAAATGTAATATAAATGTGTGTGTTATAATATGCGCTTTTCTTAATCTTAATCAAAATAAAAACAATGAAAGATAGATATCATTATATGATAAACCTATCAACTTTAAATGTTTAATAAATTTCTTTCTTCACGTGTAACGTGATGTAATGTCGACGATAGTTGCCCTTCTGCTTAAAGCGTCGATGACATATATGGCACATATATTTTGGTGGTACTCCACATTCATTCTGATGTCTCTTCAAATTCCATTTTAAGGTATACGATCGACCACATTTGTAACAGGGATATCTTACTGAAGCCGGTTGCATCATCGGTACTAACATGCCTGAAAACAAAATAAGAATTTACTGAACAACAGTTTCAATTTAAAACCTCTTTTCTAAATCATACCAGCATTCATATACTAGTTGTTACTTCTAAAACGATTATCGAATTACATTTTGTAGGAGGGAAAGAAATAAAAAAACCCCATCATAAAATTAACGACACTTTATTTGTTTAATAATTCATATACATTTAATAAATTTGAATTTTATATGTTAAAAATTGAAAATAGAAATAAATAAATTGAATTAAATTGAAATTAATCTTCAGCTTTAAAATTTAAATATGTTTTTGTATTTCATGCTCACACATTGTTCATATGAAATGTTAAACAGTGTCGACGAAAATTGCCGCGCATTTTAAATTTTTTATTACACATTTTGCAAAAAAATTTTGGCGAACCAGCTTTAAGCTCATGAACATGTAATACATGTCGTTGATAATTTGATTTTTGTTTAAAGCCTTTGGAACAATACTGACAGACGTACTGTGGCACTTTTCCACATTCGTCACGTAGATGTCTTCGAAGTGTATCCTTTCTTGTGTAACTTCTGTAGCACAGTGAACAAGCGAATCTTTTAACAGTTCCTCCTGAAACAAAGATTTTGTTGATTAAAAATAGATCCTGCAGAAAAGAAGACATTTTAGTAAAATACAAGTTCCAATAAGTATTTATATAATTTTTGGTAGTAGTGTTTTATTTCCTGATTTAATCTTATAAATTTGTAGAACAAGTTATATACTCATAAACACGTATTTTGAAATAAAGAAGACAATTTAATTGAATGGTCATTTTTCAGTTTTTTAACCGAAAAATAAGTTATTAATGTTCAGATGATTTCGTGTTAATTGTATTGAGAGATTTAAAATTGTGGTTGGTAATACTCATATATAAATGCAAAAATTAACTTTTTAAGAATGTTAAGCTAATTATCTTAAAAGTGATAAAAAAAGATATTAAAACAATACAAAAAATATTAGTTTTTGAAATAAGGGTTTACGACAAGAATAATGAGATAACTTAATGTCTAATAAATAAATAAATGAATAAATAAATAAAATTAAGGAATGTTTTCTATAAAAAAGCTTAAATTAGTATTTAAGATATGGTATTTGAACATGCAAAATAGTAAATTATTAATCAATATTAAATTATAGTTTACCTTAAATTATAATAAATATTAAATTATGGTTTACCTTAAATATTATATTACCTTAGCTTACCCTTGAAATTACGAATAAATTTCAAGCTACCCTGTATAAATAGTAACTTCGTAAATCTTCTATCATATAATATGTCGCTGACTATCAAATTTGTAAAAGAAAGTAAACAATCATTTAACATCATTTCCATGATTTCATAATATATTAAATTTTTATATTTATTCATATTCTCATGAACGAAAATGTAAAATATAATTTTATATTCGAAATATATACCATATTACCGCAATTAATATATAAATTATACATATTTTTTATATTTTATATATAATGTAATGATGATGTTTTTTATATTCTTTATTAAAAATTAAAAATATATATTTTATATAAATTCGAAATTTATAAAAAATTTCAAAATTATATATATTATAAAAATATATATATAATGTATATATAAATTGCGGCAATGTGGCATATATTAAGAATATAAAAATAATATTTTAAATTTTCGTCTGCGAGAGCAATTAAAACTTACTTTTATATATGAATACATACATAAATGTATATACTTATTTCAATATATCTTAAAATAATATTAATTAATTGTATATTTTCTTTTACAAATCGTATAGAAAATATTTATTTGATAGAAGAATATACTGACAATCATAGATCTTGAATTTGTACTCTTTTTAATAGCATTCTGAATCCATCGGCAAAAAATCATCAATTTTGCTGTGAAAAACAGTAAAAATGAAAGTTATTTTAGTAAATATTTACGTTATTTTCTTCATAAATTATTGTTTTTAAC
>JABFPJ010001087.1:0-28932 GCA_022817425.1 Gryon sp. ZL-2020 | reverse complement strand
GATAATAAAATTATCGTATGTTTATATGTATATTTGAAAGTTATATTCAATAACTGTACAAACTGTTATATAAACGCAGTGATGTTATATATTCACTTCAATGCAGCTTTTTTCTGTTAAATGTAAATATTCTGGCAATAGAAAGCAATACAATTCTGGAAAATGTAAAAATTATTATTTTATATAACAAATATATATATTTAATATATATTAATATGAATATATTATATATATTATAAATATTTAATATATTTATATTATATAATAATAAAATTAATATATATAATAAATAATAAAATATGTAAAAATAAAAAACAATATAATACAAGTTTTTTTTTAATTAAGTTAAAATTAATTAAAGAAATTAAAGATAAGATTTCATGTCATATGATTAATATAAAAATATAAATGTGCAAAATTAAATCGAATCGTTTGAGTTTGAGCTTCAATATTGTGCCATATACAGAAACCAATAATCATTGATATAGCAAAGCAATGAATATATTTAACAACGTTATTATTAATTTATTTTCGTGATATGTTGTAAACATTATATTAATGAAATTTGTTGGGACAAAAATATTTTTGAAGAGAGAAACAATTTTCAATTAAACTATGGCAAAGCATAAACGAAAATTGTGATTATAACTCGCAATTTAATTAAAATTAATTATAATTAAATATTCATTAATAATTTTAAATATATTTTTGGCAAATATCACAAAAAAGGTGACAAAATGTTTAAATTAAGTTTCGAGTTGTAATTATAAGAACATATTATCCAATTAAGCCAAAATTTTTAACTTTAATTCAATAAGTTTTTTAAGATTATTCGCAAATATCCTGCGCAAATGCGCCATTTTTTCCACGACTTTGCTTTTTTCATAGCCAAGGGTAACGATCACAATAGCATGTAATATAAGTGGGCGGATTATTTCCTTGCATAAAATTAGCGAGTAATTATTCGTCAGAAAATGAGTATGCACTAGTTTGTATTAACGAAAAAAGTTCCATGCAATTTGTCGAAGTAAGGGCACACTTTTATTTCGCGCACTAAATTTGAGATGGTGTGAATGCCGATCTCCGATTTCATTTCGTCAAATCAAACAAACAACATTTATAATATATTCATAATATATTTTTGATATATTTAAAAATGTCTGAACTTTGTTTTTTGGTATTATACCGTGAATATATTGTCAATATATTTATATATTATATTTTCATATTAGAAAAATATATTAAGAATATATTAAAAATTTATCAAGAATATATTCGCAATATATTTTGCGAATTTATACATTTGTGTAAATAAAATTTTGTTGAAGAATGAAAGCATGTAAAATGCAAAGTTGAGTGAATCTATTAAGTATATAAACTTGAATGTACAACTGCTTTGTTGTATGTATGTGTAACACAACTAGACATAGATTTAACTGATTGAGACAATGTTTAGCTAATTTAGACAATACATTGTCCGTCCGTGCTGTGAGACTTTCTATTGTTTGGATTAAATGGGCTCTACTAAAGAGTGACCAAACAATTTATTTGTAATGTTAAAGTACAATGTTTTACGTTTAATTATATATTTAGCATGTATATGACATCATGTCCATATGACCATATTTCGTTCCATTTAATATCCGTTAAACATATTTCGTTAATGTGCTGGCTTGAATTATATATTCATTTTAAATCAAGTTATTGTATTAAAAGCTTTGTAAATGAGATTTACACACACTTTACAATACTCAATGGCCAATTATATTAATGACATGTTTGTTTTCGTAATTATTATATTATATAATATTTCACTTAATTTAACCGATTAGTTCATTGAAAGAAGTCAAAATATCATTAGTTTTATGTTTAAACCACAAAAAGAAAAAAAAGGTAAACCTAATTATAAAATTCAAACCAAATTCATTTTAGCTGTAATTGCAGGAGCTAAAGTTTCGTAAACTTTGTTATAAAACAAGTATTTCGTAAAGAAAACCAGATTTGTGTTTTAAATAAGATTTATTACTTTGAAAGAATAAAGCTTTACATTTATGCAAATAATTGAATATCAATAAAGCGAAGATATTATTTTTCAATATTATATTTTTGCAAAATGTATATTAAAGAATCATACAATTTTCGAATATTGACATTTATTATACTTTGGAATATGATATTAAAAATTGATATTATTTAAATTTTTTGTTCATAACAAATAAATTGAAAGATATTTCATTTCTTAAGCAGTGATAACAATTTGTACGCAAATTTACACTATGTAAATAAAAATTGCAAATTTGAAGCTTCTATAAAGTAAGCGAAATAACAGTTTGTTATATTTCATACAACACTCTGGAATAACAGAGTCTTTATGAGGAATTGTCGAAATGCCGTTAACGTTGTATTGAGAATATCATCTGCGTCGATGTTATGACACAATTCGTTCCACTGTATAAGTTTTTTTTAATGGAATCCCGCAAATATGGTAATGTAAGAAACTTTCATCTTCTTTTCTGACAAGATTCAAGTAGATTTCTTCTTGAAATTAACAGAAAATATGAGATTACTACTCCAAAGAATTTAATTAAGTTGCGACTAGAATAGGTTGAAATTAAACGAAAATAGCAAATAATAAAATGCGGAGTAATATAATCCTTTGTATCGCGCAGTCTATACAAGAAAACAAATTTAAGTGGATCTTGTGAAAGAATATATATTGCAGAACAATGGAGCGCAGGCATTTTTATTCCTTTTTTCTATAGAAGAATGTTAATAACCTTTCAAAATTATTTCAACTCATGTTTACTTCTTAAATATTTATGTGTTGGTATTATTTGCGTGATTCTTCCTTACTTTTCTTCTTCAATAAAAAAACAATTTTTAGTCAAAATGTTAGCAAATGCAATACAAATCGTATTGATCCAATTCGAATTATTTATCTTGTTTGATTTCTAATTTTCTTCTTTTCACTTTAATTGCTTATTTTGACTTTTTAAAAATGTTGTTTGATTACTTTGTTTTCTTTATTTTTATTTGTTTACATGTCCTTGTTTGCTTTGTTGTATTTATTTTTATTTGTTGACATGACCTTGTTTAATTTGTTATTTTTATTTTTATTTTCTTACATGACCTTGTTTACTTTGCATTGTTTGGCGAGTATGACAATTTATATTTAATTCATATGTGAAAATATAAGAACTGAATTAAAAAATAATTAATTGCATAATAAATTACTCTGTTAATCGTAGAAATTAAGAAACATAAAGACCATATTTGTTTCCAATGATTTAACGTATTAACAAACTCAGTGGAGGCACTTAATTGCAACTGATTGCAACGATATAGAACCACTTTTACAAAATCGATATCAATATGAACATACTTTTGTATCCGTTCGATCTTGTTTTTACTGTTCGCCACATAATAATGTTAGTTTCATGGAAAATTGCAAAGATTCATCATACATATTGGCCCAGTTCTCTAACCCACTTCTACTTATTGTTTCTTCCAAACTAATATTATCATAATCTCTCGGTTTAGTTCATTAGAAAATCAAATCGACTTGAAAACAAGTCATTTCCGGATAGTCATCATCTATTTATAATCCGCAGCTCTAATTATGTATTATCTATTAATTTTGTATTTAATGAATGCAAAATAAAGTAGCTTTATTGGTCATTACGTAATTATAATCAAATCAATATAAATGCTCTCGTTCGACATTTTACGGATAATTACATATTTAATTAGGCTGAATCAAATCTTATTTTCGCTCGCATTCATTTTATAGAGTCAGTTTTGATACATGTATATGTAGTTTAAATGATGAAGTATACCCGTCAGTCAGAGATAATATATTACTCTCTTCTTGCATGGAAATCGATATTGTTGCATCGTCACACTAATGTATCCGATCATACAAAAAGCGACAAACAAATGAAAATATACGTGTTTGAATTTTTGATTTTTCATAAACTATACTTTTATGCGAAACAAATTTTTGTCTGACAAAAAAATAAACACAAATTCACTGCAATTAAAGATTTGTTAATTTGTTGAAATTAGCATTCCTTTTTGGCCATCAATAATATTAACTTCGCGGTAATTTGCACTGAAATGCGAAAAATGCCACTTAAATGAAGCAAATTTTGTTTGAAATGCAAACTCATGATTGTCTTAAAATGTATAAGTCAGGTTTGCAACTCTTGTTGAAAGTACGAGGAAAATGAAATAATCATTGCAATGCTGATCAATCGTAGAATACATAGGTTTTTGAGTTGTAGCACAGTAAAAAGTCATACTAGCATTTTGGACAATTTTCTCTTTCTCCTGGAGGCAATACTTTTAGCGACAGGAATATTCGCAAGAATGCGACTGTTTAGATGGTCATCTCTCGATTGCAAGGATTTATTCGAGGTACCAGATCAGATAAGCTCAGCTCCACGTCGTCTAAGATTCGTCCAAGGAAGCCCCCAACCTACCATTCTGAATGAGAAACCGAATCTCATTTTCCATTCTTTTCTTTTTTTTCCCTCGTCGCTCCTTTATCTCCATTCTTTTATCTTTCTTTTCTGGTACCTTCTGTCTCTATTGTATCAGTTCTTTGTCTTCCTTCTAACGTTTATCTATTTCGTTTTGCAACCTACATTGTCCTTCTTTAGATATCTCGTCTTAAATACGCGTCAGGAGAACGCAACTTCGTCGTTTGGAAAGTGATTCTTTACTTTCTATTGCAATACAGACTTATTAAGGACAAATTATTTAATTGAAAAGTCCTTTACATTTATTCTCCATTCGCTCTTTAATTCTATTCATTTTTCATTAGGTGTTTATGTTTATTTATTTATGTTTTTATGTTTTTGATTTATTTAAAGCATGTCATTATGTTTGTTGTCATTTTTTATGATTATTTAGTTCAAATGTGTTTATATTTGTATTTGTTTGTTTACATACTTTTGTTAATTTTGTTTTATTGACGTTCTTATTTTTATTTCATTTTTCTTTTTCTCTGTTTATTTATTTATATTTAATTCGTTTAAAATATTTATGATTTGGCTGGTGAAATTAAATAGTTTTAACTGTATTTAGAGTGTCACAATTTGAAAGATCTATAGAACATTAACACGTTGATGTTGGAAAAGTATTTGCATTATTTCGTGCATGAAATAAACAAAACATGTGCGATTTTGAAAATGAGCAAATTTTGAAAGTCATTTGAACTTTGATGCTAAACTCGCTGTAAAATATTACAACCATTGAGTAAATCGAACTCAAATTTAAACCTGATTTTTACGTTTAATGTCGCATGAATATGCAAAATTAATACGACAAAAACCTTAAAGCAAAGACAAGGTAATCAAATTTTGTTTTAGTTATACAGATTCAAATAATTCAACTACTTCTCACGGCCAAGTTTGGAGTGTGCAACTCATTTGCAGCTGTTTAATTAAAGCGAAAGTATTTTCTACTCTTAATGAAGATTTATGCTGCATTGAAGAGCTTTTTCGAAGGTAATTGTTTCTAGCAAATAAAATGTTGAGAATTCAGCGTTGAAGTTTATCGATCGCAAAAGAAAAACAAAAATGCGACATTGGACCTTACTGAATCCAATCACTGAAGATTCGACGAAATTATCTCCCTATCCAGTGAGACACAGCTAGATTTATTGGTCCTACAATAAAAAAATTAAATTATCTTTTTATAACATAATAAAAAAGATTGAATTTCAACAAATCGTCAACATTTCTAATATTATTTTTTTACAATTCATACCTGTATTTTATTCTTGTCATATTTTTCCATTGAAGAAAACATTTTTAAATATTGTTTGTCTTGAAAAGTGAACCGTAATGTTCCATTCTGACAATTTAATTAGAGTTAACAGAAGTTTATTAACAAACACTACGCTGTGTTAGTCGTAGCGTTTGCGGTTGTATTATAAATTTTAATCGCAGCAATTTATTGAATGCGAAACAGCCGAACGGAACTGTAAACGAGTAAGACAAATGATGCATATATATATATATATATATATACATATATATACAGATGCAATTTGCCACTCTTGGTATAACTCGTTGCCGACTGAAATCTACGGACATTTATCTTCCAATCGCAAATGCAACTTTTGGGAATTCCTAACCTTTTGACATTCTAACCCACTCTTTGTTTTCACTCGATTTCATATAATCTTTTCTTACTTATCGATCGTCCAGTTTCTTGTTTTTCCTTTTTTATTTATTTCGTTCAATTTTTTTCCCTCCTCTGCTCCTTTCATGGTAGAATAATCTTCGATATCAAAGAAATCACAGCAAACTCTGCAAGACAATTTTTCAATGACATCGTCGTCTACAGACGATGAAGAATACCAGAAGTGTGCTAACATGGTGGGATTCAATGAGAAGAGCGAGCTCTTAATAAATATTTTGCCAACCAAATTTGCATTATAATAATAATGATACACAAAATTCGACGAATTTTCACGTTAATTTAGCATATTAAAAAAACTTTTAACCCAAATTAATCATTTTCATTTAAAATGTCGACAGGCTTCAAGTTAAATAGAAACTCGGTTCAAGTTATTACGTTAAACATTATACTAGTTAAAATAATTCTTGCTAATTTAAGTCAACATTCTTTTTAGAATAAATAGAAAGTTAAAAAAGGTTGAAACTTTTATTTCAATGTTTATAATATGCCAAATATTCATTGACATGACTTTGAAATGAAATAAAAGTAGCAGTATTTGTTTTATTTAAATTTGAAATATTGATTATTATTCAAATTTGTCATATTGACTATCTCGACAATTAAAACAATATTGTTATTTTGTGTACGTTACTTTGTTTACATTACTTTGTTTACCATATCTGAATTACTTTGTTTGTTTACATTACATCGTTTACCTTACTTTGTTTTCTTTGCACTTTATTTACATTACTTTGTTTACCTTATTTGGATTACTTTGCTTTGTTTACTTTACTGTTTTGACATTGCATTGTTTACTTTGCTATGTTGACATTTCTTCATTTAAATAACTTTGCGTACATTACATCGTTTACTTTCTTTTTGTTTACATTACTGTGTTTATATTGCATTATTTTCTTTACTTTATTTACGTTAATTTCATTATTCATTTTTCTAAATGAATTCAACGGATATTCATAGATTAGATTGCTAATACATTTGAGCAGCTAAGAATTAATGGTTGTAAGAAATGCAGCGTCTATTTGTTTTCGATGAAGAAAAAAAGACAGAGAGAAGAAGAAAAAAGGCAAAGACTGTTAGACTTTTGGAATGCAATTAGATTTGTCGTACGATCTCGCTCTCAACGTAACATTCCTCTTTTCTAGCTTTGGCCATTTTGCACTGAATCGCACTTTTATATTTCGGCTTCTTTTTTAACATTCGTTTCCACTCTTTCATTATTTTGCGCTTGCTATGTATCTTGAGTGCCTGCTCAGCAAAAAATTAATAAAACACTTGCCTCACGCGCGTTTTCTAAATTTACTCGCTATTAACCACAATGTGAATAACGCCCATTTCATACCCATAATTCTTTACAACGCTTGAAAATCATTCTTTTGAAACATCCCAAGTACGAGCAATCTCCGCGTCGAATAAAGACAATTTTTGTGACGATAAATTTCATTAACAATAACTGCTACTCGGCAAATTGAAACATATCAAATGTAGGTCAGTTAATGCCTTCAAGTGTAGTATATCTCTAAGTAGTCGAAAGTTGTTTTAGATATGACTTTTATTTTTATCGATATCTTAACGGTAAATATTTTTATTTTTTAAATTGAACGTTCGACAGGAAGTAAAAAAATCAATGATTAATTAATTAAATTAATAATAAACAATTATTTTTATTTGTTTTGCATAATTTTTTAATTATTTTTTCTTAATTTATTATTATATTTTTTAATTTTAATTGTATATTCATGTTTCGAACTGCTTTTCTTAGTTTTATTTGTATTTTTCGTCCCATAAATTCATATTTAGATTCCAGGATTTGGAAACAAATGTTTTCTTTTAAGACTGATACATTTGAGCATGAATTGAACTTGAGTAGGATTGGTATAATTTACGTCATGTGTATTCATGATGATTGGGTTTATCAGATCAAACACGAGAGAACTTGTCTTCTAATCTGGTCTGTCACTATTGGCAAAGCTGCGGCCGAGTTTGTCAGTAGCGATAGTTTGTGTCCCAAGAAAGGGTCACATCGTTTCAATATATACTCTCTTCACCTCCTCCTCCTCCGTCATTCGACGAAAGCTGTCGAAAGTGGGTGACATGAATGCAAAGGGTGGAGTCGCGTTTTATCTTCGGAAGTGACACAATTTCAGTCCTTCCGCTCTTATCTCCGTTTGAATACTCAAATCGTGTCGTTTTTCTTGTCTGATCATCTATGGCATCTAAAAGTCAATCCAAAAAGGGGACTGAAAAAAAAGACAAAGGCACAATATGACACGTCTGTCAAAAGTGACTATTACTAAATATAAATCATACTTCAAAGAACAGCAAAATTATTTGTTTACAATTTTTTAAATTAAACAAAATGACATTTCAAATATATTTTTTATATATAAAATATATATAAATGTATATTAAATATATATGTATATATATATATTTCAAATATTATTTTCTTCCCTACGGAATTTATAAAAATGAAATGAAAGATTTTCTTTAAGTGATCTGTGGAAGCGTGATTTCGTGCAAATTTCATTCGCCGTCGAATAAACTTTTATGAGCGGTCATATAAGATAACAGTTTTAATGACGTCATTGCATTTTTAATGCATACGAACAACAGCCACTCCATTTGAATTTACTCGTCTTGTTTTTCACGGGATTATTACTATGTAGACATTTTATGCGCTTGTTGTGTGTCTTGTCTTTTTTCTTCCTTTTTTTTAATGAGCTATTATTATTTACTCTTTGTAACAAAAAAATTTTGCAAAAGCTTTTTCTAATGAAATGTCTTTAAATTGCAAAGTAATGTTCATCCATCACTACTTTATATAACTCTGTCGAAATTATAAATCATTTCGTATTTGCATTGTATTTCGCTGATGTGAAGTGCTTTTTATTGACGAAATACTCATTTTTGGAAACTTTTTATTTCACGAAAAATATGTTTTATGAAAAATGTGTTTATTTAAATATAATATTTACATTGTTTTTATTCAGTTTTATTTATTTATTTAATATTTTTTTAATTTTACATTAAATGTGTATTACAATTTAATTTAAAATATACAAAATATAGAAAATAATTCAAGGAAGTTATAAATATTACTGTTCTAAGAAAAGTACTATTCTAAGAAAAGTGTTAATATATTATAATAATTAATAAATTTTCATTATTTATATCAACAAAGAAGATTTATAAAAATGCTACTTTATGAATTGTACGTAATATTTAAATTGTAAAATAAATATAATTCATTAATTTTATTTATTTAACTTCACTTATTCATATTCAGTTTAGATAAGATGAATATATTATTGCATTATTCAAAATTTATTTTGCAATATTCAAAACGTAATTGAATTATTTAAGCTAAAGCAAACTCTTGAAACTTTCATTATAAAATTTATACAAAATGAATCAGAAAAGCAGTCGCACGATTAGACAAAAAGTGGAATTATTATAACTTCTTATTCGTTGAATTACATTTTTATTTTTATCACATTCAAATTATATTACAACAAATTAATTAATTAATGTATTCAATCAATTTGCCTTCATATTATAGCATATTTAAACTCTTCTTCATAAATGAACATAATTTAGTTATCTATTGATTTGTTTCAACGAACTTATGTGTACATTGAATAGAAGAACTAATTTTCAAGAAAATTCAATTCAATGGAAGTTTAACTTTAACGATTACTCAAATAATAGCAATTAATTTGATAATTATTTTTATATTCGACATTTCTATAAATAGAAGTCATAAAACGAAATAATAGTTGGAAAATAAAAGAATAAATGGAAAAAAAGAATTTGAAAGATGTGTGGGTTTTCTTTAGTAACAAAAGTTTGTTCCAAAATTGTTCTTTTACAAGCACACATGACATTTTTGCTAATCGAACGAATGGCTTCACATTGGAAAAGTCTTCTTGTCAATTTTGCGTTCTTTTTCCCGCGGATTTTTATCGGAGTAAAACAGTCGTGAAGCAAAACTCAGCGCGGGGTTTATTATAACAGACATAGCGTACAGATTCTGCTTCGAAATTCGCAAACTTTTCTCCAGCGAGCGAAATTCTTGCGTTAAAAGATCTCAAACTTTGACCGGAATCATTTATTCTGTAAAACCAAGCAAGAGAGAGTCCGGGACGGACGTATGATCTGATACAATCAATTTTATATCACATTTTTACAACAATTTATCGTGATTAAATTTTGACCCAAAGTTGGGTTGGAATTTACTTTCTGCAGCCAAAAACTAATTGATCAAATTAACCTTTAATCGTTACAATTTTGTTTCAGCTACGTAACTTTCTTTATGACATAATTAAGACATTTTACGATGACTTAACTTTTTACATTTTGTAAGGGTGTTTATTTAAAAAGTTTCTTAAAATAATTTATTTTTAAGTAAAAAAAAAATTAGATTTTATTTTAACTGGATTAATAAAAAAATAAAAATTGATAGTTAAAAATGTATACAATTTTGCGAATGAAATTGTAAAAGTGACGAAATCAGAACATTGAAGAGAATCGAATTCGTCTGAAATAAATGAAAAGAGTATATTTGAACACATTTTAATTACGGACAAATTCTGTTAAATAATTGATTCTCGGAAATGTCTAAATCTGATGCTTATGTCTAATAAAATGTACTTTTTTCATCGGATTGTGATTCTACGATTGCATCAAAGGCAACTTGTTGAGTCAAATAAAATTAAAACCTTTTCATCGAAAAACTCCGTTTCATTGATTTTAGAAGAAAAATATTTCACCAAATGAGTCTTTCAATTTACAATATATTTTCAATAAAACGACATATAAGTTAACAAATTGCTTAAACTTTTAACTTCTTTTTACGGAAATACATTCTTGAATCATTTATTTTCTTATAAAAAATATAAGAAAGATTGAATAATTTATTTTATACATTTTTGCAGAAACAAGCATGAAATATTGCATTTTGTGTGTTGCATGGAAAAAAGTCAAGTTTGGTACATATTTTGTGATTTGCTTTGCAGCGGCTCATCATTCATTCAAAATTATGAAAAAGCATCGAAATCTGCTATTCCGATTTTTTTTATGTTTTTTTTTTGAATATGGTGTCGATTTTGTTGTCGATCAACTTTAAATTCATAAAGGCAAGCACGTCGTATTTTCACTTTTCGAGAAGCCATATTCGACTTATGAAATATTGCAATGCAACAATATACATTATTTCAGATTATTACGGAAGTAAACAACATGCAAAATCGCTGCGTGTTTATAACGACCAAAACGCTCATATATTTTCTTTGAAAACGTTAATAATAAATTTACTTATGAACAATTTATTCCCAAATTCACACATTTCGGAAATTAACAAATAATCACTTTTTTTGGTAAATTTAAACATTGTCCGATGTGTGACAATTTTGTTTTTTTAGGTTATAATAAAAAAAACTTTGTTTTGATTATTTGAATTGTTTTGATTTTATCATAAATTTGTTTACAGACAATTCCAAAATCAAACATTTAAAAAATTAGACAAAATTAATTTTATTGTTATTTTAAAATATTCAGGAAATAAAAATTGAAAGCATATTTGTTTAATATGTAAATTAAAAAATAAAACAATAACGCAGAATTTTGAATATCTGTAAGCAGATATATCTATTTAGATAGCTGAATTCAAATTGTTCGCATTTTAAAATACGACGGAAAAATGCATAGAGAAGTACAAATCTGCATTTAAAATTTTTTCTTTTTATATATATGTACTCAGTATATTATATTTTCTACAAGTTTTTCGTATCTTTACAATTCAATGGAATTTTGGATATTATGTAAATGTTATGTAAATTACACATAAATAAATCAAAATAAGTGCAACGTTGTTTAAGTAACATTCAACATTTACACAGCTACAAAAATACAATTTAATTTCAATTTGCGTTCAGATTATTTATATTGTGTTAACTAACAGATTGTAAACGCGAACAAAATAATCCCAGAAGCTATTAGTTTGGACGAGAAAACATATCAGCTGATACACCTTTATTTGTATGACATTAGCTTAACGCGCCGATTATGTTTTTTTTTGGTACAAAAAATTGTACTTTAAAAAAAATAACAAAAAACATTTTTCAAGTTTGTCTAATACACGCATGTTATTGGGAAATCTATCAAAATTTCACACAGCAAAGTGTGGAGTTTTGTGTTGCAAATAAAAAATAGGTCAGCAATTCTTTTACATTTACACTTCCATTGGGAATATCGATATCCAATATTTGTGAATCTCATTGTGATTTACGTATTGAGTACACATCAGGATAAATATATTCTTTGGTTAGAACAAAATTATTCTAAAACCCATGTTTTGTATGCAAAAAGTAAAGTTTCATTACAGCCAAAACAATGAGTTTAAAAAATTCATTCGATTCTATTGAAATTCAGTAGCAATAATATTTTACTTCAAATTTTTCACTTTAAAAAAATGACAAAATTAGTAAATATAAAATCTATAAGAAATTGATTTAACATTAGTAATGTTTAATGAATCTATTAAGTTTTAATGAAGCATTAAAAAATTAAATATTTCACAAATAAAAATAGAAAATGCTAATTAAATGTGCATTGAAAGTTAAGAGGATGGCACAGTCATTATCCACCAGATTTAGTGTTATTTTCATTTATATAATTATTACTTTTTATGATTAAATTGCATGAGATAGTCGGTGTTTATATTGAATGGGAGAATTAAACTGTGAAAGAAAATTTTATTTTTTTGCATGCAGTATTGAAAAAAACGTGAACAAATAAAAATAGATATCTGCATTATCATTTTTTTTTTCATGTTTTTTTCTTATTCTATACAACGAAAAATTATTTTGTATAGATGAAAATTTTCTCCCATTATTCAAGAACACCGAGTACCTACACATATTTTAATTTAAATCATAATATTTGTGTAAATCAAAAAGACATTAACTCCGGTGTAGCAGCACTTGTCCATCCTCTTAAAAGCAAATAAATAAAATGATAATAAACGATAAATAAAAATAAAAAAGAATAAATAAAATAACAAAAATAGAAAATGATAATTAAACTTAAATCAAAAGTTAAAAGCAAGACTCAAACATTGAATGTTTGAACTACTTAAGGGTTTCCTTTTGTTTGATTTTTGTATCGGTTAAATGCTAACTAAGTTTTGAAAGTTGAGCCGTGCTTATCTCGGACTTTAACGCCTAATTTCATTCGTTATCATATAGTTTATCAATGCAGAAGCAGCTTTTGTTTTAAAGCGTCGATAATCTGATACTAAATGAATCATAAATATGAATCACTTATAGTAAATACAAAAAAAAAAATTTTATTATTTAATTAACTTATTAGCAAAATGAACAAAAAATGCTCACTTTTGGAAGATTATTTAATCTTCCAAATTTATTTATGCAAAATTTAATTTTGCATAAATAATTAATTGTGAGTGAGATATTTGTTAAGACAAATGATTCGTTAAGTTTTGGACGGTGAAAATGTGTTATTCACTTGATTCATATAATTTGCTATTATAACGATTCTGGCGTTTGCTTAACAGGGACATATCGCACCTATTCACAAGTTAAGAAAATGCACTAAGTCAACAATGTTAATTATGAAGTTAAATTTATGCTATTTCCTTTATATGCAAAACTTTCCAAACACAGTAAAGCAAAGTCTCTATGTCAGCACCATAATACGTATAACATTTATTCATATGAATAGACACGAGAATTAAGATTATCATTTGCTTCCTTCTTTTTTGCGCCATTTGTATTAAGTTTTATTGAGAAGCTTACAAAACCGCCAATCTCACAATATCACTTTTGTATTTAACATTCCTAAAAGCCTCTTTCTACTTGTTAAATCTTCTACTTTATATGAAGCTAAATAATACTTAGAGAAAAATACTTTGGCCAATTTTGCAACAATAAACAAAAAGGTTCATTTATTAGTGTTTCTTAGCAAACCGTAATTTATATTGCGAATATATTTGTTAATATATTTAAAATATATTTTTATAGAAAAAATATATTAGCAATATATTTTCTTTTTGCTGAGTTTTATAATTTTGTCATTGTTAATTTTATTAATTTTTTTAGTTTTTTAATCTTATCAAATTATAACACTAAAGAAAAAGATTTATATTTTACAATTATAATTCAGTTATTTTTTTTTTGGTTTTTTATTTTTTTAAACAAAAACAACGTAATATATTTTACAATTTTAGCATATAAAGTAAATTGTAACAAGTTTTGAAATGTAATTTTTCTATATCAAATTTTCTAACAGATATTTTGTACTATTTCAATGAATGTGGGTTAGACGGTTAGAAAAAAAGCGCTGTTTCGCACGTAGGTTACTTTGAAAATTGTATTTTCGTTGAATTGTAATTGCAACACTTAATTGAGTGCATAAGAATGATTGTGATTCTTTTGATCGTTCACATTTCTAGTATATCGTTAAAAATATCTTGACATTTTGCTGTGAACGCAGCGAAGTTATTGACTTATGAAATTGAACAAAACTGATACAGCATGCAATCGACAAACAAATATTCCACATACCGTTTTCAATTTGTAAGTGATATTTATTTAGATGTTACAGACAAGAAACAAAACGACATACATATATAATACATTATTTTTTATCCATTTTGTTTATTTAAAATATTTTTATTTTTTTTCTATTCTTAAAAAATTATTTGTTTAAATTATTTTTGTTCTCATTTGTTTCTCAGTGAAATATTAAAAGTTTGGTCCAAAACCTATATTTTACTTCTACTTACTAAGTTAATAGAAGAAAACTGTATTGTGTTTTTTTATTGCAAAAATAAACAATGAAACTTTTATATACATATTGCTCTTACTAATATATACGACCAAGAAAAATACCTGACGAATAACAAGACATTATAAAACTACATCTTGAAATTTTCACAGACATATCTAAATATTATTTCTTCTCAACTGTCTGACCGTACGCCGACCTTTACCACTCCAATGACTAAATACACAAATAAATGTATTCAAGTGTTATTCAAACTCAATTACAGTATCTACCTACTTTTTGAATGTTATATTGCATAAAAATAATATACAGTATGTAAATTGGCTCGCATTTTTATGCATTTAAGGGTCTTCTTCAATTTACTTCAGACCTACTTTTTTGAACAAATTTCTCCAAAACGTCAAAATGGCATATTGCTATATAATATATCTCTGCTTTATAATGAATTGATAAACGAAATTTCAACTTAAAACATAACCTCTTTGTAACGATATTTCCTTTGTAGAGAATTTATTTTAATTGCTAACTTCATGATGGTTTCAAATAGATTTTAGGTTAAGTTTGAAATATTATTGATAAAGTGTTAACATTTATGCTAGTAAATTTTGTTCATTTTTTAAAGACTGGAAGTTGGCTGCAATAATCAGAAATGCGCGAGGCTCATCTGCGCATTTTAGGTTATGTATTCAAAATGAAATTCAAATTTGCTTAAATAAATTATGCGTAATTCTTTCTTAAAATTATTATTACCTTTTTTCAACAACAAAATAATATTGATTCACTGTTAATTTGCGTAACATATGTATTTATGAAAGAATGTGTTCTCTTGAAAAGAGCGGGCAGTTTGAAAACGTGAAAGTGTTTGATGGGAACATCAGCTGTGTGGAAAAATGTGCTCAACACACACGCAATGAATGGAATATTTAAATTGCGCGCGAAGACAAGGCGAAAAAAGGGGGATAAAGCGTTGGGCAGTTGCGGGGCTTTTGTCGTAAGGCGAAGAAAAGAAGACAGACCTCTGTCTGTTGGAGTTGACGATGTATTCAGTATTTATTTAGTGGGTTGAGCCGAGTAAAAAAGCGACCCCCCGCCACGGGCCGCGTCGGCGTCGCGACGCGACTGTGGGGGTTGCGCGCGTTCTTCGCACACACGACTTTCGCCTCAAACAATTTAGTAATTCGCGTGGCCGCGCAGCGGCAGCACCGTAGAACTTCAAAAGCTGCGAGTGTTCATGAGAGCCGCGAGCGATCTCAAATGCCGGCTCCGAACTCCACTTCTTTATCAGCAAAACGCGACTAATGAGCATTAAATAAGTTTTCATAACCACTCGTTTCTCTTTTTCCAAACCAAATCAAAACTTACAAGTTGTTTTAGCATTCAGAAAATACTCTCAAAGTATAATTCTAGAGAAAAACTAGAGAAAAACTAGAGAACATTAAAGAAATTTGAAAAAAAAAATAAATAAAAAAACACGTGGTACGATGGAAGTGCAGTGCAAGGTCAAAGTTGAAGTTGCCGATTGGCGAAAAATCGGAGCAAATGGTGCGCCTGTGCGTGGGTTATTTTTGCGATTCGTACGATGAAGGTTCTGTCCAGTTTAGGATAAAAATCGGTTGTGACACTGCGCGCCTTTTCAGTGATAAAATGTGATCGGAGTGAGATTGCATTGCTAGCGACAGCTGTCATTCCAAACTGCAAATGACAACGACCAAGGCTTTTCACATTTTTCCGCAAAAAATCTCCAAGTAGTGACAGTGAGCCCAATCACTCTGCGCTTTCACTTCACTCACCTTAAACGGGGTAACACACTTCGTGTCAATTTTGCGCATTACTCGCATACAAATATAATGTCATCGTTGTCATATTTATTCAACATTTTGTCCTATATTTATTTCGTTTTCCATATATTTGGACAAGATAAAAGAAGTTGACCATTGGCAGGAATGCGAACCTTTGCTACACTCAGAAAAATGGGTAATTTAATAAAAGTAACAGAAGTTGAAAAAATCAGTTATAAATGAAATATATTAATATTTTTTGGATTGAAAATTAAGCCTTTTAATACACTGACAAAAATGTTGTCATTTAAAATCAAGCTTTTGGTACACTGAGAAAAATGGATAATCAAATTTACGATTCAGTTAGTCGAAGCAAAAAAAAAACTAACAAAATATCCCTAGCAAAACGTAAAATATATTTTTAATATATACTTAATAAATTTTTAATATATTCTTAATACATTCTTAATACACTCAAAACTTTACATTTTAAAATTACAGTAAGTTTACTTTCTATATTTTAATTCTTAATAGATTTCACAGTATAACTGTATTTTTAATTTAAATAATAATGTACATTTCAAATACAATACTATAATAATACATTTTTGTGTGTTATTTTAAAGTGATATTAACTGGAAAACGTACTGTAAAATCACAGATGTCGTTTTGAGTGTATATGCATGATATATTCTTGATATATTTTTTAGAGAATGTAGTTGTAACATTGCAACTATATTTCACTATATATTGAGAAAATATAAAGAATTCATTATGAATATATTACTCTCATGTATACTCAAAGTATATTTCAAAATTTACGCACAAATATATATGAAATATATAAAATATATTACTGGCAAAAAGTTATTAAAGATATATTTAAATATATATTTCTTCAAAAATATATGTGCGAAAATATATTTGAGTCTATAAAAATGATACATTAACAAAAAGTGTTTGCTTTCGCTAGGGATGTTAAGTCAAAACAAGGATAAGAGAGTCCCATTTTTCTGCGTCTACATTTCTTTGACATAATAATTGGATTATTTTATCAATTCAATTCCAATCATCAAAATTTAAAGCAACTTGTTCTGTCTTCGTTGTCCATCTTCTTGTTTCTCTCTCTCTCTCTTTGCCCCTCCCCCATCCTCCCTTTCCCCCCGAAAAAGAGTGTGGCTGAGTGAGAAGAGACTCGCATGCAATTGACGGCTGTCAATCGGAAAAAGCATGCACGCGTGAAACAGTGCAATTACTCGAGGCTTTCCACGTTTTCCATTTTCGTTAATCTTTCTTCACCCACTCCCACCTGTCAATCGTTTTATTTTATTCGCGTGTTTCGTAACTCGATTCTTTTTTTTCCCCAAAACAAAAAAAAATATTTTATTGTTGACGAACACGACTGTAATTAGTATGTGATAAGTGGAATGGAGATCGATTTGCTTTAGGTGAATGATATCGGGGGATTTTAACGTTAATGCACAAATAGATTTTAACTTGGAAAATGCTGCTCAAATTAATAGCATTTTCATCGCTGATATAAATAATTCCTCCGACTACTTTTTCAGTGTAATTTTATGCTTGTTTGCATTGTTTCTCATATTAAACAGTTTAACTTTTCTGTTTTCATTTGTAATCGAAAACACTTAATTATTAAGTCAAGTATTTTAAGTGGAACATTCATGAATACATACGTTTGCGTGAAATCAAAATCTTGATTTCAAAATGCCTAATTTATTGAATGAGCAAAATTATTTGGATTTATTTTGGAACATTTTTTTGTATGTAGATTTTTGCAAATTATATTAATTTTCTTGGACAAAATGTAATTGCCCAAAATATATATATTATTTTTTGTTACATTTTATATAGGAAAAATATATATATTTATATATATTATATATGTATATTTTTACATGTGTATTTCAGAAATATATTGTAAATACATATAAAACATATAACTTTTTGCCTGAAATATAGTTTATATATTTGAAATACATTTTTGATAATATGTTGAAAAACATTTTTTATCACGAGGAAAATGAAGAGCATTGAATGTAAGTTTTTTTTTATTCGACGAAAGAAATGCAGATTTTTGTTCGAAAATTGTGAATGAAAATGTTATTGCAAAGATTGTTTGTCTAATGCTTAAATATTTTTGCTAAATTCTCCGAAACTTAGTTTTGAAAGCTTTTCTTAGACAAATATTTGACGGGTCGGCTTTCTCGTAAAAACGTGTTTTTATAATCGGCTGTGAAAAGAAAAAAAATATCCCCAAACTTTGATAAGTTTGAAAATATACTTACATGAAAAATGGCAAAAATGTTTTATGTCGATTAAATTTTGCGTCAAAGAAATACATAATACTATTTATGCACTAGAAATACGGCAGAAAAATATATATACGTCTATACATGAAAAGATTCAAGAATGTAAGAGCTTTTTTATAACCGACACATTTAATAGTATATAAATATATGTGGAAAAATGTTGTACTTTCAGCTTTTAGTTTTGTCAAAAGTAACAATTTTGATTTTATTTTAATTGAATAACATAACCAAATATATTCGTATATATGCGTTGTAATAAAAAATGTGCAAAAATAAAATACGTAAAATTATTATAACAATTTTATTTCTGTATTCAAATATCAATTTTATATTACATATCTAGATCAAACACATTTTTCGGTATAATAAAAAATGTTTAACTTTTAATGCTGCTTTAAAAATAAAATTCTATTATTGATCCATTATTATATCAAAATAAAAGCCACAATTTGAGATCATTTGTATTATCCTAAAACGAATGAAAATGATGTTATTTATATAAGTCGTGAATATTCCTGACGCGTCAGATTTCTAATTACGAATGAAAATAATTTATGCTATTTCATCAATTATTGTAAGTTATTCTAGTGAGAAATGCAAATTTCGCTTGTTTCTGCTAAAAAAAGTATAAACTTGCATTAACTTGAACATGTAATTTATGTAATTGCAAGTACAACTTAATTACAATCATTACGGAAATGAAATTTAAATATCTTATTATACTCATATAAATAATAGATTATGCTTATAAAAAATTGATGATATTTTATAACAATTAAGGATGGACGATACAATCGATCGTTTTTTTTTATTATTTTTTTTATCGAATTTATTAATTTTATTTTTATTACTTCATTATATAAATTAAGTAAATGTAATCGAATTAATTAAATCGATTATTAATTTTTTTTTTTTTGAAATTATAATCGAACAAGCAAACCAATACTTTTTGCTTCATTTCACTTGTTTTGAGATAATCATTCATTCATCTCTCATTACAATCATTATGAAAATGTTATTTAATTATACGCTTATGCACACATCGAAAATAAATGATTAAATGAAATTGTTAATGCATTGTATAACAATAATTCAGAACTCCATTTCTTGTTTAAATTGTCGTTTAGGAAATATTTGAACTACCGCAAAAGTTAATATAATTCATTTGAATGCCAATATGAACTATTCTTGACATATTTGTGCAACAATTTTATGTTGAAACATTCCGTTTGTGCAAACTCTAATTAGATAAAATATTATGATGCCCGTTTGAGACTTTTTGATTAAATAAAAGTTAGTATTGTTCTGGGAAGAGAAAACTTATGATTTCATGCAATTTTGACGCAAAATTCAAACGAATATGAGTTTGAAAAAGAAAAAGCAAAGTGTCTAATGATTCACAGTTGAAAATGATGTTATCAAATGTGTTAATTAAATTCAGTTTTGATATAATTAGAAAGTTTGCAAAATGTGTCTATAATTGTTTGTTTAAATCGTGTCTCATTTGTCAGATAAAAATATAACAAAATGTTGCAAATAAATGTCGGATGAAATTCGTGCAAATTGTATAATTATTTTCTACAAATTAAAATTATCACCGTGGCAAGGTTTAATTAATATATATTATGACTGATGTAAAAAAATGAAAAATACAATTTTTATTTGTTCAAATGATTCAATTACTTTGATTATTTTAATATTACATTTTACAATGATTTAAAAACAAGTTACAATAATTGTGATATATAATTTATGCGCATTATTCGTGCATTCATTAACAACACATTTACAACAATATTACAATCAAATTGAAATCCGCATTTGTGAGATTATGCATGTGCGACATCTTGTTTCATCGCTTGCACATTTTCAACAACTTTTCCTCGGGATTACTTTTTACATTCTATGTCAAATAGTTTCAAACATAGTATTATACATCTCAAATAATCGTTCATTTCAAACTCTCTCATATTTATTTAAATGAAATAAAATAAAAAAATAAAAAACAATTAAACATTTCTCACATTTACAAATAAACATTTTTGTGAATAAAGCGGCTCTTATATTGCTTGTAATAAAATTCGCGTGATGCACAATTTTATTTTAATCATTTTCTCGATACGAATAATAAATTATCAACTTATATATATCTTTTTGTTCCTCCAATAAATCAGCATCACGAAATAGTATTTCAATGTAGCTATGAGTATCCCTTTTAAAATATAATGAGCGACATTTAAACGAGATCCTGGGAACAATTCTTTACTTTTTTTCTTGTTCCTGCTTCGTAATATAACTCAATAACACGTATAAATTTTGGAGAGGTGTCTCTTAAAACGTCAATTCAAAAATCAATATATCGCCAACACTATTCAGCTGAATTTCCATAACGTTAATGAACGTTAGTATCATATATTACAGCAGTTCATATCGCGATTGAATTTAATTGAGATACGTCCCGAATTTCATGTACGATACAAATCCATTACGTTAGATTGAATGGTTTACATTTTTTTGTCCGTCCTTTTTGCAAATACTTTTTCAAATGTATTCTCACAATTTACTTTACGTTCTTTTTCCTCGCTATTAATAATCAAAAAACGATTTCGCCGGCTTTTTTTTATTGTTTCCTTTTTAACGAAAAAATATGCACAAAAATCTTCCTTCAAAATATTTACTGCATTTTTATCAGCGAAAAGTACTGTAAAATATAAATATGTCATTTTACTTTCGAGTATACTTATTAACACAATTTTTATATTTTTTCAATTTGGTTTAATGATGTAATGCTGTTCTTAGTCAATTGAATTATGTTAATTTTTTGTACGATTATCTTTGAAGTTATTTGAGTATTTCATAATTGAGTGAAGTGGGTCAGCGAATAGTCGGCCTAAATATTATTCGAATCTTGCGCATGTCTGGAGATAACGCAATTCAATTGTACGTTATGTTTGCGTGCATTTTTCATGTATCCCATTATTCGAATGTTTAGCAGAATGAGTTATTATTAATATATCATACACTGCAGCTATTTAATAACTATATTCAAACACAACTTTTTGAATTCAATTTCACTTCAAAAAGCTCATTTTTATATTTTGCATATTATATTTCGAAAATATATAAAATATGTATATATACTGTTATGCGAAATCAAATCTAATGAATTAGAGCTATCGTATTGAATTAATATACAGGATTGCAGTGTTCAAAGTCAGTTACAGACAGTTGCATAATTTTTATTTCATTTTGTTCCCATTTTTCAAGAGTTTAATCAATGGATCAACTTTTCATACGGACTTCACTTTTCTTTCACTTCCTAATTAATTAATCAATTCACTCTACTAAATTTGCACATTTCAATTGGACGAAATATTTAAACATTCAGCGAAAATCAATTAAAATTAAAAATAAATATGTATAGATTATCAAAAATAGAACGTTTTTCTTCGTACAAAGTTCAGTAAAGCGTGAAAACAAAAGTATTAACATAAAAGCGATTTCTCGTGATTAATAAAAATAAAGGAAAAACTCGTTAGCGAAGGTTAGCAAATGAGAACAAGAAAATAAAAGGATGGAATTTTTTTTTTTTTTTTTTTTGCATTGCAAAGAACTTTACTTTGAAATTCAACTTCCGCGAAAATTACTCATATTTATTAGGACCTCGCGCGATCTAATTTTGTCTCGATAAAAAAGAAGGAAATAAAACTGATAACAAGTCGTATAAAGTCACGAACAGCCGATGATATAAACTTTTCAATTTCAGTGATATTTTACTCTAAAAATGTGTAACAGATAAAAAAAATTATATTTCAACGAAGAATTCTGCATCAATTCGCTGAAATAATTCAAATACAGCGCTACCAGTTTGGTCGATTGGTGTTTTTATTTAGTCGAACATGTGAATGCAACAATTCAGGAAACAAATGAAGCTGGAATCGAAAAATGTTCATCGTCAATTTTCATTTTCATTTCTTACGGAGATGTGATTAAATCATTTTATAATTGCATTGCATTCATATCAAAACAAAGGCATGTGAACAAAAGAATGTAAATACAGCAAAAAGTAAATAAAGATCAAAACAAAACGTAAATAATGCAATGTAAACAAAGTAATGTAAACAAAGCTAAGTAAACATAATAAAGTAAATGACACAAAATAAATATTGCAATGTAAACAAAGAAAAGTAAACAATGCAACGTAAACAAAGCACAAAGTAAATAAATTAATATAATGTAAGAAAGTAAACAAAGTCAAAATAGTATCTTTTATTATTTTGATAGTTAATCTAATTATACATTTAAAAAATTAAATGAAATGGAAATATGTTTAACCCTTTATCGGAGAAGACGGTCCAATCTGTGTTGTTGTGAGAAAAGTGGGGGTAATGGAAAGCAGTGCAATGCCTGAGCGGAGGGGATAGACGATCGCCGATAGAGGGTTAAGGGTATTTTTGATAATAATCATTGTTACTCAATATGATAAATGTAATGCTTTAACTAATAACAAAATTGCATTATTTAATTCTTCATAATTTGAATGGTTTGAGAAAAGTAATGAGAACATAAAGTGACCTTCAACTTTTTTCCTTCTCGTATATAACTTCAATAATAAAAACGCTTCAATTCACACAAAGTCAATTTCCCATTCCATTAAATCTGCTTTGTAAAAATTAATATTTCAATGATGCTTTTCTTCTCTTTGGTTTTGATCAGAAATTCTAACTAATGATTTTCAAGATTTAAAAATTCGTAATTACTTATTGCATTCAAAAAGAAAGAATTAAAATGCATCAAGTTCCTGCGTTACTCAAATTATAACAATTATTATATTATTTATTTCTTTTGTTCCGAATTTCATAAAAGTTAAACATTAATTGCCACACTTTAATTTTACGTAGTTTTATAAAAAAAAAAGGGGATACTTGTAAACACTCGTAATTGTAGTGATTGTATTTTATGGTGTATAAATGCGAACAAGAAGCGGATAAAAAGGATAGCGCAAATAAACGCAAAATTTTGTAAGATTTAAGTTTTGCCGGAAACGAGAAATCAGATAACTGAATTTTATGAATGAATTATTGTACTAATTAATTTTGTTCATTCGCCCTTTTTTTGCCTTTTTGTATATGCGAAGCTTTTCTACAATATATTTTGCTTTAAGTGCGTACAATAATTATAAATTCGGTAAAAGCTTTGGAGCACTTTTATTCAATTTGTACTAAAGATGATACAAAAAGCAATGAAATTAAATGTGTCAGTTAGCATAAAATATTCTCCTGATATTTTATCTTAGTAACTCCGCAGCAAAATTAGATGCCATGTTTTATCGCATATATATATTTAATGAAAAATTTAATAACTCTTAAAATATTAGGTTATGTACGCTTCATTAGAAATTCATTTTCAACATTTTATTAAATTAAAATAACTTATGAAATATGCTTTTTATTTTTCATTTTTTTAAAGCTATGAAGAAATTAAAAAATTACAGAAGACATTTTAAATTATAATTAAATTCCCATAATTCCCTAAAATCCCATAATTTAGGTTATGGGATTTTAGGTTATGTTCGTTTTGTGTTAATATTATTTGAAAAAACTTCGAAAAAAATTTAAAAAACTCAAAAAATGAAGTCAAATTAAAGTCAAATTCAAGTTATATTTCTATTTTCTCGTTAAACTCAAAATGTGCGTAAAATTTGAGTTTAAACAATATTTGTTTATTGTCCTTTATTTAATACGTTCGTTGAAATTTGCTTTACATGGAATCTAGTATGCATGTATTATGCAATTAACTTTCCTTAAAACTGTTAATGAAATATTTCGCTTTAACTATTGATCGATAATAACTGATCAAATATTCTCTAGTAATATGTAATGGATAATGAAACCTGTAATTATTAATGAATATAATGGTTAATGTGCAGTCTGTTGTATTTAATTAATCAAACTCAACGTAATACCTTTTGAGGATATTGCAAAATCACATTTTTTTTCTCTCATATAAGATATTGTTATTTCAATATGAGCACACAATTTAAGGTTATAATTAAATTGTGACTTTGATTTCATTAAAGGATCAGCATTTGAAGATGTTTCATGAAAAAGTATTAACATGTATATAGTTTGCAATTCATACAGCTCATATCATGGGATTAAATTTAATTTAATTCTCATTCGAGTTAAGTATGAATATCCCTGACAATCAAATTATTGAAGCGTGGTTGACTAAGTTATTTAATGTTCCATTACAGTACGTGGAAAATGCAGAGCTAGAAACTATGTTCCGTAACGAATTGTAAAGTTGCCATAATAGCTAAACACGACTCAGTAACAGCTATAACTAAATCTAAGCTCCCTTTTCTCTCCATTTTTTAAATAGAATATCAACTTTTGTGATGCTGCTTAAAATCATTACCCTTATTTCTAACAAAAAACTAGTCCACTTTTAAGTGCTTTTTACTTATATTTTAATAGTTATTATTAATAGTTAAAAATAAAAAAAAGTTTTGTATTTTAGTATTTTAATGGGGAAGAAGAACATTTGTTTAATTTAGATTTGAATTATTCTGCCTTAATGTTTATATTTAATTAAGTCCTTTATGTTTGTCATTTTTAATTAACACTCGATAATTACTGTATGGATGGGGATATTGAAAATAAACATGAATTATTTAAATGAAATCACAAAGTATGCCAAGTAAATATGTTCAGTATTATTTCACACATTAATCATTCGGCTAATAATGATTAATTTTTCTGTTCAAAGTATGTTTAAATCATGCAGTAACAATTGTTCATATTTTGGATCTTCATTTTGTTGTATTTTAGGTAAATAAATTAATAACAATATTTTAGGTGAATAAAGGAAGAATCATTTTAATAAGAAAATGTAGATAAGTTGCATTGTTAGTGGTAACAATTGGCAAGAAATAAAAGCAAATACATGTATAGCTTAACTAGCTTTAACTGCTTTTTATTTGCAATTAAATGGATCCTGGGTGATGGTGCGGAATAAAGTCGTCTCGTAAATGCTTACAGGAGCAAGACAATGACACCGCGAGAACACCGCCAAATGCGCAAAAGTTAAAACCTTTTTACTGCTCGAATGAGAACGCGTAAAGACTACGTCGGAGATGTCGAACGAGTTCAAACCTCTTTGATTTTCATGTCTTTTACACGGTGCAAACTTCAAAAATTCCATAGCAATGTTTTTCTCTTCTTATCGATCGCTAACCAATGGGAAAATACGCGGAAGAAAAAATGTCATTAACTCAATAAAATGTATGTTGTGGATTAGCAGATGTTTAACTTAAATTAATAATGTTAATTTAACAATATAAATGTAATGTTATATTTTACCTCGCTTTTGGAGGTTAGGTTTTGAATGTTTTTAACGTCTTTAACTGAGTACACCATATTTATTTCAATCGTGTTTTTCAAAGTAAAACTATGAACAATATTTATTAAATCAAAGTAAACAATGCAATGTAAACAAAGTGATGATAATAAAGCACAATAAACACAATTGTGTTTATTGTGCTTTATTATTATTATTTTATTATTTATAAATATTATTTTATTTATTTGTGTTTTGTGTTAACACAAAACAAAGTTATTCAAACAAGTAGGCAATACAATATAAACAGAGTAGCATAAACAAAGCAAATGAAACAAATTAATCAAATTAAAATAATCAAAACAAAGGAATCAAAACAAAACAAAAATAAAGTTAACAATAATACAAATAAAGTAAACAATAAGAAAAATAAAGTAAACAATGGAATATAAACAAAGTAAAAATAGAAATGTTTACTATCAAGATTTTTACTTTTGTTGATGTAAATTATTCTTTTTCTTCGCATAAAAAGTAAATCTGTGAAATAATGTAAAATAAATAAAGTTAAGCAATGTTTTGCATTTTCGATAAATATTTGATTCAATCAAATATTTTATTCATGAAACATCGATGTAAATATTCACGAAATGAGTGCAACGTCATAAATATCATCGTCAGTATAGACATATCGACGAATTATAAGTACATATGCTTTATAATAATTTAACAGGCGGCAATTATTTAGAAAAAGAGACATAACTTCAGATAAATGTCTATATAAAGTTGGCATCGTAAACGTCGCTTGTGTTTACTATCACGTCTATAAATCATTTTAATATGTTACTGCTTACAAAGTGGCGGTAAACAACGGAATAATATTTACGTTTGTTCAAATATTTTCTCCAAGTTTACACACACAAGTTGTGTGTAAAAATAGTAAATAATCATTAGATATTGCCTCTCGCTTGATTTATATGCGTGTACACGATGAAGTCGAAAAAGCTACGGAAAGTGCAAAAAAAGTTTAAAATGCTTTGTGATTGATCACTTTATATATTTATTCGTAAATTTGTACAGAATGAAGAAAGCCAATATATCCTTCACAGGGGAACGAATGATTAAATTGTCAAAGTATGTTTTGAAGAACGAAAAAAGAAAAGTTGTAAAGTCAAAAAGAAAATTATTATTATTATTATTACTAATCTACACAAACGGAAACTAATTTTACTTTGAATAATTATTAATAATTTATCTTTTGATTTAAACAATTAATTCTAATCTTTTAATTACAAAAAATAATAATAATAATAATTTAATATTATAAATATACTTTTGAATTAAAAAACCGATATTTATGCCCGTTTGTAATAAAATATGATTACTTTACTATGCGATGACAAAATTAAAAAAAAATATTGGAATTTACTTTGTCATTATATAAAGTTAAATTGCATTATATAACATAAAAGAACAAATACATTATAAAGAAAAACTGTAAGAAGAATAAATGAAGAATTACTAGAATGCCTGGCAATACAAAAAAAAAGATATAACAGAAAGTTGTAACATAATAAAAAGTACTCAGATATAATCAAGAGTATTGTTTTGCGTTATTATTTGAAATGCGATTTCATTAACGAAGTTCTTGAATTGGAAATGTACAAAGTAATGCGCAAAATGTATCTTACTAGCATTTTATATAAAACATGTATCACAAAAATTGACAAATTATACGAGTCCAAATGACAAACCGCCTAGCGCGTAAATTAAAAAAGGCTAATGAATTTCTCGTTTCTCATCTCGGTGACGTAAAATAATTGTCTATGAATAAACAAACAAATAAATGAGTTGAGCTAAATTGAAGTATATAATATTTTTGAATCAAATTAAGTACCACTTGCAAAAGCTGATATTTTAAGTTATGTAAATGCTATTTTCATTAAATTCCAGGTCTACGAAATTATTTTCTTTATAAGCGGGATAAAAAAAAAGAAGAAAAGAAAAACAAAATTGCGGTATAATAATTTAAACGATATAAAATGACGATGTTGTAAAATAAAATAAAGTATATTAACATTCATCAAAATCGTATTTTTCCCGTCGAGTGATCTCTTGAACAATATTTCACATAAAATGATCTACCGACACGATTGCTTTAAATTGACTTTAAACCCGATACGCTTAAACTATTGTTGGTGCAACAGGCTAATTCTAAATTTCTTTTCATATTCCGCGTTGTATAAATCATTTCCATAAAAGCAAATAAAATGCTTAAATTGAATTTACTGCGGTAATCATAAAAACCTTATTACAGTTCAACACGGAAACCGACGTCGAATTATCGAGCCGGTATTAGTATCACGTTTTTTATTGAGCGCCAACACAAATGCGAGAATTTTAATATGAACGCTTTCCCCGTTTTTTTTTTTTTTTTTTTTTTTTTTTTTTTTTTTTTTTTTTTTTTTTTT
>JABFPJ010001086.1:0-28934 GCA_022817425.1 Gryon sp. ZL-2020 | reverse complement strand
TATCTCGATATCTCATTAGGAAACAGCAGATACCGAGTTCGAAACTCAGAGAGGGAGTTTTTTTAAATGTTGAATTCTATTTTACGAAATGAAAATAGTAAAATTTACTTAAAATTCCACTGTCACAAAATTACTCGTATTCTCAGTAATATTTCCTTACCTATTTCTATGCGTGTAATGGCTACGTATTTATAGTATATATCTTAAATAAAAATTGAATATAAAATTATTGTAAAAAGTATACTGTATAATACAAATTTAATCTCTTTGTTTAAAAGCCTATGAAATAGCTTTAAAACTGATGTTTATTATATCTGCAATATTCCAGATTGTTCTTAATTAAAATCCCGGAAAATATTTCGTAAAATGTGGAATGTTACGATTTGTGTATTTATCATTAACTAACTAATTCCTGCAATGATTCGATAATATTGCAAAACGCAATGTGTCTTAAAAATAAAATTACTGAATAATCTTTGACAATATTTTTAAAGATTTTTTACATTATTTCTAATTTTGTTTATTATCATTTAATTTTGATGTCCTCGTTTGTTCATTACACATTTGTTTTTCAATAGCAACAAAGCAACTGTCCTAGAGAAAATTTCGATTACATAAGTTTCCTGAACTGAATTAAAAATATTATATCAACCGACATATTTGCTCAGATTTGAAATCAGGAAGTACACGTATCTCATTATCCGTTATAATCACGGAAACGTTATATCTCAAATTGTTTATACATGAATTATATCAAGGTTATTCAAACATTTTTCAAGGCTGACTAATAACTTGTATTTTAGCAAATATTTACTAAAATTTTTTAATAATAACAGCTTAATAGTAAGATTTCATCAAACTGAATTTAATTCATAATAGTTATGACTTTGTTTAATTTTACACTTTATGCTATTTTAAAATTATTTCTTTCCTTTTTCCATTCACGGAAAAGCCAAGCTACCTTAGCCGATTTTTCTGTAAACTAAACGCAAGAAAATAATTATTTTATAAAACTAAAATTATTTAAAACATATTCAATTTATTGAAACGGTTACGAGATAGGATAATTTACTTTTATTCCAACTTCGAAAGATTTTTTGACAAAAGTGGTAATTCTTTCGGCATTTCTACAATATGAATTTCGTTTTTAACCTGACTCCGTAATTACGTTCGATTAATAACGAATATATCTTGTTTGTCGAAATTTGTTGCGATAACTAAGCGGTTAAAGTATATAATAATTCTTACAAGCGACAGGAAAATACGAGTCCGAAAATTAAAGAAGTCAATACTTTGTAATGTAGAAATAATTTTGAAACGTGAATTTATTTACAATGATAAATTTGATTCAATAAGTTTTAATATTACTCTAATATTCCTTGTGACATATTTAAAATACAAAATAATAATTTTTTTATTGATAATTAGTATTCATTGGCAAAGTACCAGTACATTGCTTTTTATATATAACATTTTTTAAATCTAATCACTAATTATTATTCTTCATTTAACAAACCACATTTCAAAAAAAATTTTAAACTTTCTTTCTTCAAAATTTTTTTAACAGTTGAACATAACAAAAAGGTTGATTTTTCTATTTAACTAAACGTTATTTACACAAATGTTAAACTAAAATTAAAATGTTTTGAAGCTAATTGCGTTATATCTGACGCCGCTGCATCAAGTCGTGCTATAGTCTTCTACTTGCATCGGTGAATCGGGGAAATTACGGTCGTCCGTGTCAACGTAGAACCAATTTTTTAAAGGAATCTTAAATTTTTTTAAAGGAATTTTCCTAGACTTACTTTTTACAAAAAACATGTCGAGAATATAAAAAATATCAGTCTATCATGAAACGGTGACTGTTCAACAATTTTATAGGAATTGTTTCATAAAGCTTCAACATTGAATCGCACACCAAAAATCGAGTTTCCAAAATATCTATAAATAAAGCAGATAAAGAGCATGTTTTAACCATGCTATTTCGGAAAAAGATGTTCTTAAAGTTTTTGATTTAGTTTTTTCGTAAATCATTTAAACATAACATATATTCACACTCCGTATGCCATAAATTGTATAAATTTATTTACCCAAAAGCAGTCACACGGAAGAAAATAACTGATTAACCTTTTGAGGACGGGGTGTTTTTTTATGAACTTTTTTATTTTACATGTTAGAACTTTTTAGTATTCATCAAAGGGATGTAGGAGGAAAGATCTTCCCTCCCTCCCGAGCCAGTATACTGGCTTCCCGTTCACAACGGACTTGTGAACTTTAATCTATCAATTTCTTGATTATTTTTTAAGATTTTTACCCAATATCTTGTTCTATAAGGTTTTTGGGGTCGCTGAATCCAAATTTTGTGTCAAAAAACGGTTTTGACAGTTGCCAACTGTCATTATCGCTGTCAATAATAAAAAAAAAACTTTTTTGCTAAAATCAAGGATTTTATATAGGTTTTTGGGGTCGCCGAGTACGAATTTCATGTCAAAAATGTATTTTGAAAATTGACAACTGTCATTATCGTTGTCAATAATAAAAAAATCAACTCTTTTGAAAAAATCAAAGTTCGTACTCAACGTCCTCAAATACCTATATATACAAACTTTGATTTCTTCAAAAGAGTTAATTTTTTTATTATTGACAGCGATAATGACAGTTTTCAACTGTCAAAATACATTTTTGACATGAAATTCAGACTCAGCGATGCCAAAAACATATGAAACCATGTAAAGTTCATTATTTTTTCTTTGCTATCATCGTTTTTTGTTGAATTCGTTTGTTAAAAAATGAATGTTTCCCTACTTTGACTTAACAATTAATCAACGAATGCGTCCCAATTTTGACTCAACAATTAATCAAAGTCTAAAAATTATGACATTGAGTATTATTTAAATAAAATTTGACAAGTAAATTGGTTGAATTTAATTTACCATATGAAATTTACCAATCAAAGTTTGGACAAAATTATTGGCTAGTAAATATTTAAAGATAAAATATATATTCTAAAAGAAAATTAGTTGATTCAAATAAGGTTAAATAAATACTGTATAAGTAAATTTATCTATACACAGTAAAAAAATTCTTCAATTTTTACAGGCTGGTGTTAATAATAACCCATTATTATCAAATTAACTGAATCCAAAACATTTGATTATATTTTAAATCCCACGCTGGTTCACTGGGCTAAATAGTATATTATACCCTAAGGAAGCATGCGCACGAAGTTGTGTTGTCGTCTGTTGTAGAATAAAATTTTTCTCCATTATAAAACAAGTAAGTGCAATTTTACTTATACAATAAAAGCAATTTATTTAAACTGTAACAAAACAATAATTAATAAATCGTACTTTAATAAATCAGACAATACTCCACTGATCCGGTAAGATAGAATATGAACTTTATTTATCTTTCGAACGTTTATGTAACAAAATGAAGTTTTCTGCACTGATGATAGCACTGTTACACGAATTCTGTGTTCTTAGTGAAATCATCTATTAACGAAAGTTTAATTCATTTCCGTATATAAACGACTTAAGTATTCATAAAACTGTTCGAACAGTTCTAATAAAGTCAAAAACTATAATAATCATTTAGTTGATATTTATGTTATTTAAAAATACAGCTATGAGCAGATTGTGTGTTTCACTATCTGCATTTAATGTTCCTCCTTTTGTGTACATACTTGCGAAAGTCCGAATTGACTATTTTCTAATTAGATAATAACTAGAACTCATACACTTGGCAAAAAAAAACAAAACACTTTTTTGCAGGAAATTTTGCCGATTTTCAAATGGTTATAACTGTGGCAATTTCCATCGGATTTTAACATTTTTTTTTTTAATTAAAAGTGGAACTTTCCACTTTAAGAATCACGTATTGTGAAGTCCATTTGCTGTGCCTTTAAATAAGTGAAATTGCAAAAAAAGGGAGATTTTCAAGTAAAATATGGAATATGTTTGAATGCTTGAAGCGGATCAATTATCTCGTAAACCTTAACTTTTCATAAATGATTCGAAAAGATCGTTCTTTTCTAAACAATATGAAAAAAAAGAACATCAAAGTCGTTTGTTAAATCAAAAGTTATGACTATTTGAAAAAAGTAGCATTTATAAATTAAAAGCATATTCAAATATTCAGTTTCCACTCAATTTGCGTCTTTTTTTTATGTTTACTTTCCATTCCAATTTCCATGTCCTTATTTTCGGAAGAATGTGCAAAAAAATCGAATATCGTTGCTTGTATAGCAAATTATGTTCATTTGAAAACATGTAGAATCATTACATTAAATGCATATAAACTATGCAATTCTACTTTTTTTCAAATGACCATAACTTTTGATTTAACTAACGAATTTTGATGTTTTTTTCAAATTGTTTAGAAAAGAACGATCTTTTCAAATCTGTCAAAAAAATTAAGGTTTACGGGATAACTAATCCGGTGCAAGCATTCAAACTTGTTCTAAATTTTACTTAAAAAAGTTGTTTTAGTTCTTGCAATTCTTCTTATTTAAAGGTAAAGTAAATTCACTTCACAAAACATGTTTCTTAAAGTGGAAAGTGCCGCAATCAATTCAAAAGAAGAACATGAAGATTCGATGGAAATTGCCAAAGATATGACCATTGGTAAATTGGCAAAATTTCTTCTAAGAAATAGTGTTCTGTTTTTTTGCCGTGTATATTTAACCACACTGATATTTATAAATAATAGAATTATAAAAAATTTTATTTTCTACAATTCGCTTGCATTTGTTTCACATAATTTAATATTTATTTACTTTTTTTTGTTGCGAATAGTTAATGTTTTTTTCTTAGTAAATAATATTATTAATTATTATTTTTATTTTATATTTTTATAATAAATACGAACATTATTATTAGAGATATTTTTTTAATTTCATTGGTCAACTTCAATGCATTAGATTTTCCGGTGTTTACCAAAAACGTTTATATAGCATCTTCTTTTTTTACGAAAAGCGCAATTTCAAAAGCACTAAAAGTGCAATTATATTTTTTTCTTATTGCAGTTTTGTGTTTCCCCAAACAAAATTTCCTACTACATGTTTTACACGTAGATGTTTCGACTATTTCATTTTCAAATTTCGACACAAGATGGGATTTTTTCTGCTGTAACCGATGATAATTAGAGCGTTTTCTTTGTTTTGTTTTTATTGTTTAAGAATCGTAAAACTGATTTATTTATCTAAAAACTTTGTCAAAACTTTGTAGGAAAGTCATGTCTTCATAAATATATTAAGATACTATTTATTTTGATATAAAATTCTTATTGAACGTTGTCTCAACGTCTGTGTACGACATACTTTGCTAATGTTGTTTTAATGTTAAATGGACGTTGTTCTTAAACATTTGCATATCTATATTGTCGCGATGTTGGCAATACAAAGGATCTAACATAGATTCGATATTAGTTGTGAAACATTGTTCGCACGATATTGAGCTAATGTCGTTCTGTTTGTAAAGTTGACCAGACATTGGCATTGTTTGCATGAGATCATAGATGTGTCTCATTTTGAGATATTTTTGGTGATTGAGAAGTGAAAAGCGTCTTCAAATGTAATAAATGAGACATTTTTGGTGTCTCAGTCATCAAAAATATCTCAAAATGAGACACTTTTGATGCGGAGTTCGGAGCAACGAGGTCTGCGATGACCCCGAGAAGGTGGCTCCGTTCGTTTGAGCAAGAGATGGTACTTCTAAATCTGAAATGCATGACTGATGAACATAATCACGTGCACATACAAACTTGATTATAGTTCAACTAGTGATTGATTATCAGTCCAACTAATAGATATTAAGACTGTCGAAACGAAGACGAAAACCAAAAATAAAGAAAATCGCAGATTTTCAACATAATTATGTGGTAAACACTGTCACGTAAAATCAGGAAAGAAATATTTGAGTTCATTATAGAAAAAATTCAAGAAATAATGCATATTGCATCAGATTACTAACGAAGGTTTGACTATAGCAGACCAAATTTTGTGATTGAAAAATTAAATGTTTTTTTGTGTTTTTAAGAAAAATTTTTAAGAAATTACATATTTGCAAATATTAAATGATTTTTATAAATACTTTTTTTATGATAAAAAACGTTTAATTTTTCAGTCATATGCCAAATCAGTAACATCAGAAGACTCAGCGAGGTGTACTTTGACCATTTTGCTCATACATCAAAAAAGTATTACGCAAACTCAAGATCAATTATTCTACAAAGTTACAAAGGAGGCGACAAGGACTTCTGTGATTTCGACAAAAATACGATAATCTACAAAGGACGTGAAAGCAAGAGAGGCAAGGTATTTTCCTACATATTCTTTACTGCTCAACACACGAAAACATATATTAGTTCACATTTAAAACTCAATCCCTCGGGGGCACGAGTTAATTCAAATGAAAATATCTGAAAAAATTATTACAAAATGTTTCACAATATGGAACAAAATCTACATATACATCATGCAGACGTCATGACATCAACGCAATGACAACCATCAAAAAATGGAAAACAGTCATGTTATACGTTATTATAGGTTAATTCAGATCGAACGCCCCAAATCCTCTTCAAAAGGATCAAAATAATCTTTTTTTTACCTTTAAGAGATTAAAGTTGGCAAATGCCATATATTTTTTAGTATATATATTTGCGAATAATATATTTATATAATATATATATTTATATAATATAATAATATATTTGCAATAAGTGCTGCCATTATAAGTATGTAGAAATTATAATAAAATTTTATATAAATATAATAATTATTATTATCACATAAATACATGTATGATAGCATATATATAATACATGACTATAACTGCCAATGGCATAAACATAACCAAAAAATGTCACTTTTCATAGTCACGCTACATGGAAATAAAATGTTCCTTTTTATATCTACGTGTAATGTAATAGTATATTTCGTACCAAGGCTCGAAAGTTCGGTTTTTAAGGTCATGGAACAAACAATATTTTTTACACCGAAGAGCCCGAAAGAAACATTTATTTGCGAAACGGCCCGAAAGTAAACAGACATTTATACAAGCGGCCGGAAAGTAAAGAAACTTTCGGGCCGCGACACATTTTAACGTGCAGTCGCGGAAATTGAACTTTCGGGCCTCATTTCGGATCCGAAAGTCGGCACTTTCGGGCTTGAGATGTGAAAAAATTTTATATATTTTAACTAAAAATTTCTATATTCACGTAATAAGATCTATATCCAGACTACGTTTAACATCCACAACGTTTAGAGCAGCTATGTGTAATTTTTGGTACTTCAAAATACTTTGTGGATTTCCATATGCCAAATATTATCTCTATAAAAAACGGTTGCTGGAATCTTGGAAATTTCAGTACCCAAGTTATCTTTTCCGGCATAATAAGCTCTCACGACTTACGCATGCATGAAATTAGCATCCTGTTGATTAGCAAAAATGCAATTGTAATTATTGAAGGCGTATAAAGCCAACATCTTGTTGAGTAATATGAAATTATCAAGCCAAATTTGAGGAGGATAAGAATTAGATAAATTAGTCTATATAAAGAAAATTTAGGTTAAGACAAGGTCTTCTTTTTGTGTCAATATTTTGACAGAGTAACATCCCGCTTTTCCTGGAAAACCTGTGAAACTAAGCATTTGTTGTAGTCCAAATATTTTATCCTAGACATCACAACGTAGATATAAATTCTTTGTTTTTAATATTTAAATCAATTATATCCATGCTACCCTAGCAAAATAATTACGACGATACGTCAGTTATTCTACTTTTTGACAAAATTCAATTCTTCATTTGACAAAAAACCCGTTAAAACTAAAATAGAATTAAAGTATTGGTTTTCAAAAATTTTAATTTTTTTATATTTTCAAATGTTCCTAATTTTTTTTTTATATTTTTAAATTCTGAATATTTTCAACATTTTGGCCATTTAGGCCTCGAGAGACTGTTTTCTCGAGGCCTAAATGGCCAGCTTGGGACTCATTATGACATTTGACCAGTATCAATTGACGATGGCGCTTAGGAACAACCAATTTCCAGGAATAAGGGTAAATGATAACATCCTATATAACTGGGGACGGTACATTTACAAGCAGACACTTGTTGTCGACCCTCCAATCCAGGATACGAGCGGGGTCTACCACGACGTCTTGCAGACGTCTATTATACCACGAATCTTGACATCCGACCAGTCAATGTTATTTTCATCGGAGCGAAGAACCAAACAAACAACGTTTTCATTCTCATAGGCCTTAGCGAAAGCTTTAGGGACTCGGGCAGAAATCAATTTCCGGTTGACATTGTTAAAAACATAACTTTGCCACTTAACTAACCATCGTGCTAAGCCACACGTGGGTTCTTTAAGACCTAGCAAGCACCTAGCCACCCCAAACTACTTGCATCGGAAATCAAGGTAAACAAGTTTCCTTCCAAGTATGGACGGAATTTCAGGATGGCCAAGAGGGCAGCTAGACACTCTGTTTCGGTATGCGTGTCCTCTCGCAGTCCATCGAAGGTTTACTTAACATATGACTTTCTCCATTTCATTGTCCGATTGACACAATACTGCAGCCAATCCGACTGTACTGGCATTCGTCTGCAAGGTAAACGGAACCGAGAAATCTGCCGGGGTCATCACAATAGCCGAAGCTAGGGCTCGTTTAATCTGCTCGAAAGCTTCGCTTTGTTCGGGGCCCCAGACCCACCTTTGTTTGTTCCTCAACAACCGTAACAAGGGTTCTTCGATGGTCGCTAGATCAGCCTTTCGAGATCGACCTGTAATCCATTCTCATCGACGATGTAGCCCAGATATTTTACTTTCGTACAACAGAATTTACACTTTTCCGGATTAATCGAGAGCTCGGTTTCACGGATTACCGTGCGTAGTTGGGTCAAGTGATTGTCAAATGTGTCTTTCATTACAATAATGTCGTCTAAATATGCGAAGACATGTAGCGCTAGTTTGGGACCGATAACAGAGTCTATGAGTCGTTGAAAGGTGGCAGGAGCGCCTGTGAGACCGTACGGCATTCTACGGAACTGGCAGAACCCCTTTCCCGGCACGGCAAAGGCAGTATATTCTCTACAATTCTCATCTAAGGCTACTTGGAAGTAAGCCTGACTGAAATTAAGCGTGGACATGTATCTCGCTCTTCGCATGCAGTCAAATATACTATCAAGAGGTGGCAATGGGCAGGCATCACGTTTGGTGACTTTATTTAACTCACGAAAATCTAAACAGAACCGGTAAGTACTATTGGCTTGCGGATCATTACAATGGGGGTAGACCAAGGACTGGATGACGGCTCGATAATTCCAGCTCGTAACATACTGTCGACCTCGACGCGACTTCGACACGACTTCGACACGACTCCATTCCAACACGAGAATGGCTGCGTTCGCGTTCACAAAACAAAACTTCCTAAAGTAATTGAGACATGCTTTTTAATATTTAAAGTTTCGGAATGCATTCAGAAAGTAAATAGTGTATATCAAACTTGTTTAACTCGTACGACAAAGCTCTAGTAATAAAACAAAGTTTTATTTACTAAGATAAAATACTAAGATAATTGTTTGTCAAAAAAACTTTTAAAAATTCAAACATAAAATGAAATTAAAAAATATTAATTTATTAGTATATGAATATATTTCTATTTTTTAGGTTTGCGATTATTAATTGAAGTTTCTTGCCATAAACGCAGCTTACGGAGGAGCCTCAAACGGTATCCTACATTTGGAGAAATCACGCGTTGAAGCAGAAATGAGGCAGTAGTTTTTAAATGGAAGTCCATACATGATGTTGGGAGACTCGGGTTATCCGATTCAACCTTGGCTGTTGATTCCGATCCGTAATGCAGATCCACACACAGCAGAGTATAGATATACTCATTCCCACAGCAGAGCTCGCAGCTGTGTAGAAAGAGCAATAGGACTCATGAAAATCCGTCCGATAATCAACTTAGATATGAACTGGCTTTTGTTGGAAAGATGATTACGGTAATCGCATGTTTACACAACATGTGTCTTCAGGAAAATGCGAATGTGTGAAATGACATACATTGTAACAAACAAGACAATGAAGACAATGATGAAAACGATGAGGAAATTGATCCCGAAGAAAGATGGATATGGATATGGATAATCTATCCAGATGATGGATAGATTAGCTGAACGTGCAGAAGGTCAAAGACGTATGGAAATAATTGTTCGAAATTATTTCAACGAATTGTGAAAGTTTTTGACTGTTGCATATTTGTTATAAGATTTAATATAGTTAAAAATTATAGTGATGTGTAATGATACAAATATGTAATTTTGACAAACAAATGTAGTCTTATTTATATTAATTTTTATTACAACAGAATATTTCTATAGTATATTACGTCAAGAAGTAGGCAAGAAAGTAGTCCTTTTCCGGACCGAGTAAATTGCACGAGGCGAAGCCGAGTGCCAACTTACGAGTCTACGCGACCGAGTTACAAAAATGTCTTTTCTTCTTCGAAAAATGGGATAAAAGTGGCACTTTCCCTCCAGAGGGATGGAAAGTAACTAGTTAAAAAAATTTGTTTCACTTATTAAAGTTATACAAACTTTCCCTCCCGAGGGAGAGAAAGTGCCACTTTCATCCCACTTTTGAGGGACGAAGAGACGTGTTTTCGATACACATGTGAGAAAATAGTACTTTACTTAACATGTGAGCTCTGGAGATACTTTTCCCATGCGTGAGCAAGATGGCAACACGCGCGAAGCGAGTGTTGCCATGCTCACGAGTGAGAAAAGAATCTCCTGAGCTCACAAGTTGAGTACAATACTTTTCCTTACGAGAATGGGAAAAGTAACTACTTTTACCGTTCGAGTGAGGAAAATATATTTTTCTTTTGTGATCGTCTGTTGAATTAATAATTACTTACAATTTAAAACGAAATTTAGATTTCAAATGACACGAACAAGAATTAGATGATTTATAAATTTGAAAATGTGGTAATCCCGAAAATTGCTAAATGTAAATGCCATTTTTATGGCATTTAAGACCGAAATTTGCATTTCATTTGACTCGATGCTAACTCAACAGTGTCTCGATGGTTGATTGACGATGGATCGATTGCAAATTGACGCTTAAGCGTCAAGTCTTAAACGTTTAAACGAAAAAAGCACAAACAAGAATATATTGAAAAATAACTTTTTTAGTTAAATTAATGTTCGACGATTATTAAGCAATAAAAAAATAAAATAGTATATTTTACAACAAAGGCGCGAAGGTCCATTTCGCCAACCGAGCGAAAATGGGCCTTGCGCCCATGTTAAAAATATGATTTTTCATTTTAATCTGTACGTGAAATGTCACTTCTCTCTCTGTGGCGGTGCGTGAAGTATTATTTCGCTCCCTAGGGAGCTCTTCGCGCTCTAGGGAACGAAGTAATACTTCGCACACCGCTTCACAGGCAGCGAAGTGACACTTCGCGTGCAGGTTGGACGAAAAATATTTTAAACATAATTGTTATTTATGTAAAATGTTGATGTTTCTGTACAATCAGATTTTGTCCAGAAAATTAATGGATTATAAAAACCGCGCTTTCTTTTAATATTTATCGCACTATTTAAAGTGTAGTATAAAAATAGTAAAAGTGGTTTTTGATATTATCCAATTGAGGAGAACAAGAAATCAAGATTATCGACTTTTAAGAAAATGTTGTGATCAGTTAGATAGAATTCTTTATAAAAACATGTTTTATTTTGATTTTTCATAAATATGCATTATTTGTATGTAATTTACAAATCACCATATTGAATGTCATAGTTAGCTTAAGGTTGCGATAGCTTTCTGACATCCTCTTACCTCCAAAAGCCCGGGAGACACAAATGTGGCTCGAGGGTGCGTCAGAACTTTAACCACATAACACTATGATATTAACTAAACATTAAAAGTCAATTAGAGAAAAAGATTATCAAACCAATACTCTTCTTCGAAGATTAAGATTCCGTTGGTGAAAATATTATCCGTAAGAAATAAGACTTTAAAATTCATAAATGAAATAGATAAAACTATATTGAAATGAAGTAAATTAAAAATATTTATGAATACTTTCTGATGATCTTACAATTACACATTCAAGAAATTTCAAGAGTTTCAAGTTAAAAAAAAACGTATCGTGAAACTGTATGAGAATTGCAACAGAAAATCTATATACGGTATATGGAAATTCATATAAATTTATATATAAATCTTCTCAATTTATTATAAAAATTGACAAAAAACTGTTTGTTATGAATTAGTATAAATCATTAAGTTAGAATAATCATAAAAGAAATTTTACCAATTATTTCATTTAAGGATAAAAATACATAATGTAAGCGTTTTTTTAAAGAATTATTATAATAAAAAAGTAGGTCAGAATAATCATTTATACTATTCTATGGCATCATATGATTTTTAACATAAAAATATGTTGTTTCATATGAAATCATCATTTACAATCGTAAAATATAGAACAATTCGAATTCATTTTTTGTGGAAATTTGTAAGTTGTAAAAAATAAAAAATAGCGTTAATTTCAAACATATAAAAATCAATAACTATAACAAAGTTAAAATCCAAATTAAAAATTTATAATTCGAAAAATCGGATTTTTATTTTGAAAATTCATATAATTCCGTAAAAATTATAAGTAATTATTCTGACCTTTTTTTATAATGATTCTTAAAAAAGTGCTTACATTATAAATTTTTATCTTTAAATGACATAATTTATAAAACTTCGTATATAAGATTATTTTAAACTTAATAATTTATACTGATTTATATCAAACAATTTTTTGTCAATTTTTATAATAAATTGAGAAGATTTACATATACACTCTTAAAACACTCCTTTTGGCTGAAAACAAAAATTCTTGAACGAAAACGATTTTCATTTTTGACTAAATAATAAGACGGATTTTGTTTTAACCCAAGAAAAAACGTTTTACGACAAGACAAAATAGAGACATTTCTTGGCTCAAGACAATGATTTTTAAGAGTGTATACATTTATATGAATTGGAGTTTTAAGATACGTTTTTTTAGATTCAAAGTCTAAGTTTCTTGAACGAGATTAAATTATAATCATACAAATTAGTGAAAAAAGCAGAATCATATCCTTTATCCTCTTTAAAGCTGCTTACAAAGCTGCCTTTATTTCTTCATTCTCTATTTACGTACATTAACTGAGTGCACAATATTATTCGTCGTTGATTTTCTACACAGAGCATGCTGTTTTCCGAGCGTAGAAATGTGTATACTTTACCATTATAGTGGTTGCTGTATATTCCAACTTTTCCAGCGACACGTCCCCCAACTGGCATTTTACTTTATTTATTTATTTGCGTATCACGTTATGTCACCTAATTAAAAGACAGAGAAAAAACAGTTAGTTTTCTGAAAATACATTTTGAACTTAGCATAGTCACATGTAATATAACAAAAGTAGAAACACCTCTCAGTCTAGTTTAGCATTCAAAATTACTGCGCTTTTTTACTTCATACATTTTCTAACAATATTCTGAAGACAATTTGCTTATAAATACGACTTATTATTACAATTTTAGATATTTCAACTCACTGAAAAGCAATCTACTTTTTATCAGATGAGAAATAAATCCATAATCATTATAGATGTAAAAAGATTCGATTGCACAACCACATTTGACTTTCCTTTATTCAATTAATTAATTTATAAGAAAGATGTACAAGGTTGAAGTAATAACTCAATGCAATTCTAAACTTTATTTCAGAAAAAAAATAAAAACAAAATTGATACACAATCTGAAAAACAAGAAGAATGCTGAAAGAAATCGGCATTCTTTGCCCCATTTGTTCCCTAAATTCGGGGGGGGGAGGTTTCTTTTTGTTAATTGTTCAGCATGCAAAGACAAATCTTGTAACAAATTTTGGAAAACTAGCGATTGATATTAAGAATGTTAGGTAAACTTGAATAACGCAAATTCTTGAAAATTGTATTTTCGCTATCTGTGTTCACGTTCATTGAACTACCCAGCAAACGAAAATCTATCTGAATCAATTTAAATCATTTGACTTAAATTGTGTTTTTGTCCAATCCACAATTTAAAAGCAATTCTTTTAATTGTATTAAATATAATCAAGTATCGACCAATAATAAAACTGCCTTTAGTTTAAAATGGAATTTAATTTAATTGTATTCAATTGTAAAAGTTTAATTTAATTTTGCATCATAATTATGAACAACTTGAAAAAAATTCATGCAATTAATATATAATTTATTTTCGAAATAAAACTGAATTCTTATTGGTTGCTATTAAATTCTATATTTTACAATTCAAAGAAAGATGTTCAAATTGTGTTTTCGTCCGCAATTTACGAAATCCAAATTGTTTTTCATTTGCTGGGTAATTTCGTAGAAAAAAACATTTTTTCAACTTGAAGAACATTTTTTTTTCTCTTTTTTTCTTCAAAATCTCTTTCTCTTTATTGAATTCGTTATTTTAACGTTAGAAATTTCAATCACATGATTTTTTCTTTCTGTGTATTCTTAATATAAGACATTAATATATTAATTAAGATCGTCAAATACATTAGCTAATTTTATTTTAATAATTATTTCCGCAAAAAATGTCCAAATTTTGACTTATCATTCAGCTACTTGACGTTCTGCTAATAAAAATTTGATAAATTAATAAATTAATATGAATGCCAATAAATTAATATAACAAATAATGTTACATGTATTCTTTACTGATGCAATTTTGCAATACTAAAAATATAGAAAAATGTTTGTGACACTTCCCATAAACTTCTCATAACCTTCCTATAAATTTTCCATAATCTGCCTCCCCCTCCCCCCCCCCACCCCAAAAATGTTTTAGCCTTATATTTGGCCTTACTAGCTGATAGTTAGTAAGGCCAAAGCTATGTTGGAAATTAGACTTAAAATGTAGTGCCTTCTGTGCCACAGGAAGCTAACCACTACACTTTATTATCATATAATAATCTTCTTTCTGTAAAAAAAAATAAAAAAGATTTTCAGTATTTTTTATGTTGCCATGTTTTAGCCTAATGCACTGTATAACTTGTACCTATTTGGCCTACTTAGTTACTACTTGTAACTATTTGGCCTATGGCCAGACAGATATAGCCATAGGCTCACAGATTCACTGTTTTACACTGTTTTCAAATAAAATAAAAAAAAGTAAAAATATCTCACAGCTATATTTGGTCTATTTTTTGGCCTTAATAGTTAGTTTTTTATCTATTTGGCCTGATTGTGCCACAGCAAGGTCATAGATAAACTATTATGATATTAAAATCATAATTATTTTTTCACATTGTCCTATAATAATTATTTTTTAAGCAAAAGATTAATCATTATTGATACCTATAAATGACCTTTTTTTGACCTTATTATTATTTCTTTGAAGTTGATCTTAACTGAACCTGATATGGGTACACAAATATGTGATATTTCTATCAGAGCAGCAATTATATTATATATTATCATATATCTTAATGTATCAATCTGAAATACTGGTTCGGACACAAAAAGAATAAAAAGACAACAACGTTTTAACAAACACCTTTATTTGGCTTAATTGCCGGTAAAAGCGTCACAATCCTAATTATAGCCCGTAAAAAATACACATAAGAGCTCTTTAAAAGCTCTCTAGAGGTTTTCCTGTTAAAGGCATGTCTTTATTAACCTTATACTGATTTTTGTAATTTTTCTAGTAAATATCATTAAAACTGGAGTTAACCTTGAAGAGCCCTTGTAATAATCTGTGCTCAAACAATTTGTTACTCAGAATATAGTTATAAATTAATCTATTTATTTATCAATTTAAAATTAATTGCTTGGATTAATGTTTTGCGTTTAATGGTTCGATAAAGGATAACGAAATTATTAACTGACTTTCTGCTTATCACGGTAGGAAACACCTTTGCCACCGCATCAACCTAGATACGTTTAAATGTAAACCGGCATTGTTGCGTTATCAGGACAAAATTTACAGCGTTGTATCGTGTTATTACTCTCTTGAAGAAACGTTATATCAAGTATATATATACACATGTGTGTGTATTCTAGAAGAGTGATATCAGCAAATTCAAACTCTGAGCGCGTTTTAAACATCACTACGATTCCGGATTTTCATTTCCAAGTGATGATATTTATTTCGTGCTCTCTTCCGTGTCTAATATCTGCCGGTAATGCAATATATCCGAGAAGCATTTGCAATGTCAAGAATACTAACGCAACAATTCGATAAATAATAACAATATATTTGTGTATGGAAAAAACCTACAAATAAAGCATGGTGAATTGTTTCAATTGACAGCTTTATTACTAAAAAATGTTTAACAACTTTATTGATACAAAATGTTTAACTCATATTTTAATGAAAAGTTACTTTTGACACAAATGATCAAATTAATAAACAATATAGATTGCTAGATCTAAAATTAAATCTGTGGTTATACAATTTGATGGCATGTTTCAAAATTGTTAATCCATAGACTATAGTACATCTAATGATAATTCAAATTTGATCTAAATTTCAGTTATGCATTTCCATAATGCCAAAGATGCTAATTTCGCGGTCATAAAAATAACTATGGAAAACATGAAAGTTTCAAGCACGAAATTTGCTGTATAATAAAATAACGAAATATGATATATTTCGTTGATATAATAAGTAATTTTATAGTAAGATATATTATAAATAGTTTTGATCTTGAGATTAATCATTTATTTTAAAATAAATAGGGTTCGAAATGTTAATCTCATTAAAAAATAATTACTTATCATTTTAAACTGTTTTCTAACAAACAATAAATCTATAATAAAATGATTTTAATTTTAAACTCATTTGTTTTCACGTTAAACCAATTTTTTAAGATAAAAGCTGTTAACACAGAGTTTTTAATAATTATATATTGAAATATTGACATTATATTTACAAAAATTAACGGACGACACTCAGCACCAATTTTACATTTTATTATGTGGTTTACGTGCATTAATTGAAAATCTTCTAACAAGATTTATGCTTCTATTTTCAATCGTATTAGAAGTTCAAGACTATAACACTTGTAGTTTCGAAAAGCACATTTCTTTTCACAGAAATTTGCAGTTTGCTCTGTAGCTTTTAGAAAGCTACAGAGCATCATCGTAAAGTTTTAACGTAATACATGGTTTCATGTGATTCAAAAAGTTTCTGATCGTTCTAAATACACTGGAAAATTATGTTAAATTAATTGTCTATGACATGAGTCCAATTTAAATATATGAAACAAGACTAAATGTGGATAAACCTATCTACACTTCGAAAATATAATACTTAATATAATACTTAATATAAAAGGATGTTACTAAGAAAAGGATAGAATTGTTCTTAAGTGAAATATTTTTTATATTGACTAGAATCTTCTTATATCGAAAAGACAATTTTGAAACAATTCTGAAACTGATTCTGAAAATTTAGTACTAGTGAATATTTAATTTGCAAAAAAATAGTCAACTCAATTCACTCAATTCAGAACAAGAAAGACCTTAAATAATTATCAATGTACACTATTAAGGTGGTTCTATGGTTAGGTATCGTATTCATAGGGTTCATGTCTAAAAGTTAATTTATGTAGATAAGAATTTCCAATAACAGTATATATATTGTTTAAATCCACTTTTATTTCAATTTTGTCTAAAAGTTATATAACAATAACATCATGAATTGCTTATCTCAGTAGCAGGGTTCTCTTAATAATGGCCAAAAAGTGTATATTTTCAACATTTGACTATATATAACAACAAAACTATGTAGTGCATTGCTTTGTCAATTTGATAACTTTTTATTCATTGTATTCATAACTTATATTTTAATTTTTATTCACATCTGACTATTATTATGTAAGTTATTAAAAAAATTGTACTATTTTCGGTCCTGCTTCCTATACCGCTAATGTATTTTATTCAATTTTCATCATTAAATATCTTGACTTTAGCAAAATCAATTATCTTGAAATTTTGAGGAATTGTAGAAACTTACTTAACTAAGATATTTACAAATTTTCATCAAATTCTGACTATTTTGCATTAACGATAGTACCACCTTAAATAATTCTAATTACATGGTAAAATAATCATCAATGTGATGTCTTCTAGATTAATTGCAGATTGAAATTGAGATCGTTTAGTTTGAACGCATGAAAAATGTAAATAATTTGCGCTAATCGTCGTACACTGTAATTTACATGGTCCTAATTCAACAAATAACTATGACTGTAATTTTTGACGTAAAAATCGAACTGCTTCCTTTGTAATATCTACATATTGTTTAGCATTAATTATATTAACAACCTATAATTATTGTTATTAAACAATTAAAAAAACATAGAAATAAACAATTTGCTACATAGAAATCTTTACAAAAACTTATATAAATCATACTTTTAATATTGAATATTGATTAAAGGTTTCGAATTTAAACCTTTGTTTAATTTTTCCGCTGAAATAAATTCGCGATTTAATACATGCGCCCTTTATTCAATCTGAACAAATCAATTGCATGTTATTTTAGTTATAGACTTCAGAATTGAGATAATATTTCTAGTCCTGCAATCCTATTTAGTGCACTCAGCTTCGAGAGTTCTAAAAAGAAGATGTTTAACATATCAAATCGAAGAAATTGGTAAGACAAGTAAAAGAAAAAGACAGTCAGCAGTTAAAGATCTTACAATACATGTTGCTTAAGGACCATTATCGTCTTATAATTTCACCACTAAAAAAATAGGTGATTTAAATTTTATAAAAATAATCTTTTTGAAACAAAGTAATCAAATATTGCTTAACATCAGTTTTATTTCTCGCAATTTAAATTTCTTTTTTAATAGAAAAACGTCAAGTTGTCTTCTATCAAAACTATCAAAAAGTTCTATTAAACTCAAATGAAAATGATAAATTTCATGTCACCGTATAAATACTTGAATTCGTTTGCTTTCATATAATACAAATGTATTTGTTGAAACAAAACATTAATTCTGTAAATAATAACCGTGTTGTACAAATAGAAAATAATTTTGTCAAATTGTTGAACGAAACTGTATTGACATAACGTAAATTTGTTTGATGGAATCGTTTTAAGCGTGTTCATAATATTGATTCAATATTTATGATTTTATTGATTCTATGTTGAATCAATATTTTCAAATAATGGACAAACTAAAGCGAATGTCTCTTCTGCGAATATCGATTTAGTGTCGATGATCTAATATTTAAGTAATATTAATATTATAAAGATAAAATTCTGTCGTTACCAAAAAGAAAATGATAAATGCAGTAATTTTAAAACCTTAGTCGTGTTAATTTTAGAAAATAGCATAATGTTTTTTTATTTAAACATTTTTAATCTATATGAATAAATAATAGAATAACACGATAAAATAACTATTAAATAAATATTTAAAGATGATTAAAATAGATATAATTGATAATTAAAATTACAATTGAGTGCATTGATATTAAATTTATCATATGTTTAATTATATTAAATATAATTATTTTGTTTATTATTTAGTTTTAAATTATTAAAATTAATAGTAATAAGAGAACGATTTTATAGTAGTAAATTTGAGAATCATTAAATATGACATACTTAATAATTTTGCAGTCTTAATATATTTTGTCGTCAGTTCGCTTGATGATAATAAATTCTCTAAAAAGTATTTTCACATATTAGTTTATCTCTTGTAATATTTTCGCATCTAATATTCTCGTTATAAAATAACAATAATAATTTGCGATTACATTGCAAATTGTTATTATTTTGTCCTTTCAGCATACACAACAATTTAACACGACTTTTTCATTTTAAGTTCTGTTTACTAGTATTTCATTTCTTTTTATAATATTTATTTATAATTTATTTTAACTTTAAACTAGCATTTTCAATTTCAACTTCAATAGTAATTCGGAAAGTTTTTCTACTTGATTAATTTGAGATATTACTAAAAACTAGCAACAAATAGTCCACAATTATTTTTCAAACTATGTTGTTAATATTTTCCATGATATAACAATATTTGTTATGAATAGTAAACATTTTTTCATAATTCAAACAAATGTTCTTTAAGTTAACATCTTTTGTTTCTCCAAATACTAATAATGTTTACTATTTAGGACGTGAAATATTTATTTTCAAAATATTGAACATTTACATTGTTTGTATATATATATAATTTGTTTAATCTTTAAAGTAAAACATCTTCGGATCTAGGCAGACAGACATACTCCCAATAATAAAATACGGAATAAAAAAAATAATATAATAAAGAATTAAACAAAATCTCATTTAATTCTGACCATAACGTATTTGCAGACATCCCACCTTAATCTACACAATAGATTTCAAAAGGCTTTCCACAGAATTAACATAAACTGTACTATAATTGAATTTAGTAAAATTTTTTCAAACATTTTTCAAAAATAAAAACTATAGTTCATAGGGAGGCGGGCGGGGTTTGTAGAAGTGCCATAGGGAGGCTATATAGGAAGGCCGTAGAGCATAACTCGATCAAAAACAGGGAATTAGCTAAGAGTATATTATATGTATATAACACGTTCATTATATTAAACATAACTAAACAAACATAGAACAACGTTACTATGTTATTTGAAAAACCAAGCTCTTTATTGTTAACCATATTTGTACGAGTTTACTTATAGTGATTTTAAATTCTATCAAAATATCTTAGGAGCAGAGATGGGCAAAAATAATTACCCAATTACTTACAATAAATTTTAAAAATTGGAAAAATATTATACATTATGAAAATAATTGAAAACTTTGTTGTTATTTGGCAAGTTGTAGAGTCAAATAAACAAATAATTCTATTTATGATCTTACTTTTACTAAGTTTGAATGTATAATTCAATTTTATTTACAAAAGTAATGGTTAATTAAAAATTCAATTACTTTTCAATTACTTTCTGAATTAAAATCCATATTTTTCACTGGTTTCACTAATAATAACTATGGTACCTCTAATTTTAGTTGAAGACAGTCCTTTTTTATAAGACAAATATGCAATTTTTTACTACTTGATTGTATTATTTTTAATAATTATTAAATGTATCGTTTAATTGAGTAATGGGCTTGCCCATCTCTGCTTAGGAGTTTACACGCTATTTTCTCGTTATCAGTTTACTTTGAAGAGTTTCAAAGAATTCTAAACTTTCATAAACGAATGTATAAACTTTGACAGAAAAACTGAATTTTTGCTCAAAAAGATTTGTGTAAACTCCAATAAATTTACCGGTAATAAAGTGACAGACCTTTACAACAAATTGTCTTATCACATAGTCACGCTCTGATGCGATAACTTCCCAGACTACAAGTAGGTGGAATAATGATACAAAGGTATCCTCCATTCTATTCCACTAACTTGTCACTACGAGATTGTGAAAGTGTCGAATTGTGTACCATTTGTAATCTCATTTAATAAGATTTTTCATTCTACACTAAAATTTTTCAAAAACAAGTACAATCATTTTTTAATAAAAACAAAATTTCATTATTAAAATAAGTAGAAAATGTTTATATATTTATCGAAGAATATCGCGAGAGCTTGATTTCATTTTTCTTTCATATATGAAAATCTAATTATGCTATCATAAAAATGTGTATAACTTTGAGATCATGCATTTGTAGTATCATGAAAAGTAGAGACTTTCAGCTTCAATTTGCACAAAGGCTGAGCTCAGTGCAATAAAAATTAACCGCGTTACGAAAGTTTGGATATATCAATGTTTGCACATTTTAGTGTGAAGTGTTAATTTTTGTCTTGTATGTATAAAATACAAAGATATTGATGTGCTGCTAAATTTATGTACACTGTATGAAAAACAATTCCATTAAGCTTATTTAATTACAAGTATTCATACTATGTAAATTTGAATATGTGAAATTTCACTTATTCTACGTGTATATTCACTTATAACTAATAAGAGGACGACTTATAACTCTATCATAAGTGAATATTCACTTATTGTAAGTGTATATGCACATATTTGAATAAGAGCACGACTATGTACTTATTCAAATTTAAAGAGTAAGATTAATTTTAAATAATTAAAGAAATAATTAAAAAAATAGTCACATAATTGGATGAAGTCTGTCTGAACAAAATAAATGTATCAAATGTATAATCTATTATTTAATGTACCTAAAAATATATATTATTTAACCATACTTTCGATTTTACACGAATATTATAATATAATAAATGAATGTAAAAAGTGAAAATCTTTTAAAATGTCATAGAGTCACATATTTTGTTGAATACCTTTTAAAAGAAATGTCAGATAAATTTTACCATTCAAAAATCGAAGTTTCAATATCGATAATGAAATGATTAAATTTGTATGGTATGCTGTATATGATATAATTAATTTACATCTACTTTCTAAAGTATGATTTAGAAATTTGTAAAGACCTATTCAAATTCTTTTTTCTCATAAAATCCCTATCCCTTATAAGCAATCTAAAATGTCTAACTTTAAAATCAGTGATGGATCATACATAAGAAATTTGATTAAAAAACTTTGTTGAGTGCTTACTTTAAAAAATTGCGTATTATTAACTGCTTATCAAAACCTAAAAAATATAAAAAGCGTAGGAAAATTTATCCTATACATGTTTAAGTAAAAAATACATTTTTCTCCAAGAAATCATTTTTTACTCATAAATGTAAAAGATTTGTTGAAAACATTAAAAGTTAATAAATTAAGTCCTTATATGTTTTTTTCTTAATTAAAACATCACTATTATTTATTCTAGCAGCATTCCCTCTTATAAGTCTAGAATTTTATATTACTTGGTTGCATATACAGACATAGCATAATAACTTTACTTTATGAAAGTGGTTTATATTAAGGAATAATTATTATTATATTGTTATCAAACGTATAATTTTAGTGTTCTAATAAATATTAATTTTTTACTTTGATATTAATATTAAGTAATATTATATATAGGTTAAATTAATTAAAATATTTAAAATATATACCTTAATTTTGATTTTATTTTCTCTAGAAAATAAATATATTAAGCAGTCAATATGTAAAGATAATTATTTAACTAATTTTTAGGATGCGTGCAGAGCAGTGATGTTTTCATACGTCATGTAGATTTGGTTAGACTATCAAAACAAAAAGTAAACGTCAATTTAACGTTTTTATGGATTACTGTTCTTTTGAGGGACAATATATTATCCTACCTCTGCACATTAGAAAAAATATATTCCATATTTCACGTTATAACGCATGTTTTTGAGTGTACGATTTATAACGTAAAATGAACGAATATTCACTTTTTCAAAGTAATTTTCTCTTTTTCAAATTTAGAATAAATGTATTACACTTAATTTTTATTATTACATCAAAATGTGGCAACATAGAGACAGCACTTAAGAGAAAAGTTTTCATCAAATTAAGGTTGCATAAAATCTTATCGTTAAATAATCGTTACTCACTAATGACATTCATTAATCAACATTTTTTCGCAAAATAAATAACCCATTTATATTACGTAAATTAGTTCTATCTATTAAGCAAAATTTGAAAATTGTTTTTTGCTAATCCTCCGTTCATTGCAAAATTGGCCGTTTCGCTTTTCGTATAATTAAGTAATTGCACGCTCAACATTGTTTGACCTCACTGACAGACCTCGTAAATTTCCAATTCCGAAAAAAAAGAGAACAAAAAAAAGATCCATTAAACCATCAAATTTTGCGTTCGTAAAGTTTGCAGTTAGAGCTTGAAAATGATTGTGCGAAGAAAAAGTTGATCAGCGCAGCTCAACTAATGGGATATACTTGAATGCGACGGAATTTCGATCATCTTATTTAGCGCTTCTTCTACAATTAAAAAGCTCACACACACATACACACTATCAACAAATCTTTCGCACACTCATGCACAAAATACACGCGCAAGCGCATCTGTATGCATGTCTGTGTTGATATGTGTTACTGTGTGTGTTTCGGATGATATTACACAGGAAGGTAAAGCTGAAGTGCGCGCAGCGACGTTTAAGGCGTGGCACAAATGCTCGCGGGTGTTTGTCTTTTTATTCCGTCTGAATATCGACGGTCAAAAGATCTATCATCGCAAATTTATTCAATTTGTTCCTCGGCAGTGCAAGAAGAAACAAACGCAACAAATACTTGAGCTTTGCCAAAGTAACTCAAATATTAATCGCTTGCTTCTTTCTTCAATTCTTTTAACCCCCTCCTCCGTGCAAAGTTTTATAAAGACGTTCAATTTGAAATATACGCAATTTTGTAATTACATGTAAATTTACATTACATCGACAATCATTTTTCTCTCTTTTTCAATTTAGTACATCGAGTAAAAAATTGTACAAAGAGAAGAAACATACAGTTTCAACAGCATACAACTGCAACCAATCGTGTACATTTATTTAAGCTCGGAGTATTCAGAGTAATCTGTGGAAAAATAAAGTAGCGATTGAAAGTATTGTGGACAGTGCGTGTTGGATCATGAGATTGAAATAAATTCGAATAAAAGGTCTATTGATTATATTTTGCGATTACTTATAAATGCTCGTAGAATTGTCTTGATAAGATCAAGTTAAGCAAATAAACTAAAGGGATAGTAATAAATAAATAGGTACACGATGTAAAACATTTCATGCAATTAGTTGGTACAAATTTATCTTATCGTTGAACCAAAAAAAGTTAATGTCTCACCGCATGTAGCAAATGGTTCCAAATAGTTTTGGCTAACGTTTTTGTGAAGCGTTTAACAAAAAATTTCAGCGAAAAGTTAATTTCACGACATATGCACCACAAATTTATTTATTTATTTATTTATTTCGATTGGTTGCAATAGCGATTTGGTTTGTCGAACTAATTCATTTAGAATGAATAATTATTGGGATAATGCATCCGTACCGGCCGGCAGCAATGAACAAAAGGATAGCACAAGGATAAAGAAACACGCTCCCAGTTGACTCGCAGCGGCCAACTGATGGTTCGCAGACGCAACTGCTATTTTAGTAAGGGTGGCTTGCTTTTCGAAGGGTGGTGGAAAACTGAAGGCGAACTGTAGTAGATGGCAAAAGTGCTGAAAGGAGGGTGGCGCCAGAGATGCGATACCATTCTTTTTTATACGCGCAATTGTTGCTGCTATTCCTCACGCTTGTTTTACTTCCAGCTAAACAATAATCATCTTTCTTCGTGCAAAGTTACCATGCAAAGTAATCATTTGCAAATTCGACAAATCTTTATTACAGAACAAAAAGATCTCTGCTGAATGGGAACAAGACTTAGGAAAACAATGTTTGAAAGTGGAAATTTCGTAATAAAATACTACAGTTTTGAGTAAAAAAGAATAACTGTATATACTGAAATAAGTATCTCATCAAATGGACTGTTTTGATAGCTGTCTTTGTTATTTATATAATTGCAGAGCAAAATAAAAAAAATATCATATAAATGGTCAATCTGATTATCCATTTTTCTTAATGTACATAATAAGAACAATGATAAAAATATTTTTTAAATAATTATCGTTAATACAATATAAAAATAATGAAATACAAAATATTGTTCTTCTAAAATTCAACTAAAAATGGAAAATTGTTTAATGTTTTTATTGAAAAATTACGAAATAAATCAGGATTTTTTCTATTTTTTCGTGTAGTAAATTACATGTAGAATGTTGTAATAAATAGAAAATATTATAAACACTTAATTGTATTATCTTTTAACTGATGTCTTTTTAATTTATTAATTATAACGCAATTATAATTTCTCTGGTATGAAATATAACTTAAAACAGTAAATGGAAAATGAGTAATGTATTTTAGAGAAATAAAATAATTGAAATAATTGTTTTTTAAAAAACAATTATTTCAATGTATCACTAATATTTTAAATCTTGGCTATCTATTTTGTCCAACAAATTTTATTTCGTGTTTTTTCTTTACTATTTCATCATTCGGCAGTTGTTCAGAACTCAATATCTACGCTAATTTTTAATCAAATCGAAAACACTAATACATAATTCATTTTAAAGATTTGCTATGAATTATTTTTTTTACTTTTTTACACTATCAAAAAATTGCCCCATTTTCTTTATTTCAGTAAAAATAATCTTATGTTAAGTATAAAATATTGTCAAATTAAGAGCGATTGCACTTAAATCAGAACATTTTGTATTAAATGTTATAAAATAATCTTTTTTACGATGTAATTAATTAAAATCAGATTTTTATTCTGTACATTATACGGAACAAATAGGTACATTTCGTTGAAAAACGCTAAATTAATAGAAAAAATTTTTCTACACGAAGATTCCACCTAAAATATACAGAAAATCGATATGTTGTATAAATTCTATGTTGGATTTGTGGTAAATCAGTTAAGCGCAACGTAGTTTTAACGTTTACCATGTACTGTTTGCGTAGGTACATAGTCATTTTAGATTCATAAAGTGATAAATTCAGTTAAATTTCAATTAACTTTTCAGTGTTCATCACTGCATTTTATCTGTCAAAAGTTCACTAAAAATAATTACAATATCCATTTTTTAATTCAATTTTTGCAATTCTGCATTTGCTTAATATTCGACTGTACAAATTGTTCATTTATTTATAAATTATATTTTCGTTACTCGGGGAGGGAAAATGCCATTTTCCTCCTTAGGGAGATTTAGGAAAATGGCTTTTTTCACTCCCTCGTAACGAAAAATATAGTACGCAACATGGGAGATGATCGGAAATTCGTTTCCCTCGCGGTTACAAACCTCGCCTTCGGCTCGGCTTGTAAACTCCGCTCGGGAAAACGAATTCCCGATTTCATCTCCCTTGTTGCGTAATGTACTATTTTTCATCACAAGTGAAAAAAACGCAGTTTCAGTCCCTAGGGAATTTTCGATAAACTGCATTTTCTGTTCCCTTATTGTAACGAAAACACATTTTTTTTCTTACCTCAAAAATGGACCAAAAGTAACACTTTCGTTCCCTCGGAAGGAAAAGTAGTTTTATCCCTGAAACGACATAATGTTTATGTTCCCTCCCTAGAGATGGAAAGTAGTGATAGAAAGTTATCTTCTCTGTCTAGGAAAAAATTGTAATTAACATTTTTCGGGGAAGCAAAGTAAACCTTTTCTATGCATCTATAAGAAAAAATTTCGTTTCCAACAAGCGAAAAAATGCAACTCGTATGAGATTGCTACACTCACCTAGAATCGGTAATTTTTCTCCCTAGTTGCGGAATATAATATTCTCAAATCGGTCATCTTTATTGTTTACATATTAACATGAAATAATGAATTAGAAATTCAAATGAGCGAATTAATAATGTTTTATTGAATATTCTAGAAATTTTATAATTTACACATTGCAATACAACTAACTTTAAATTTATTCAAAAAATTAATTCATTTGTTTTTACGATTGCAGGAATTCGGTAGAAATTATTTGCTATTGATGACAGATTTTAATTAAACGGTATCAGCGAGCGCGTGATTCGTTTTTGTCAGTAGAAGACACGAGGAATTACAAGAGAACGAGCATTTCAACTTGAGTTTATATTAGTTCTAATAAATAATTCGTTTCTATTTTTGTCGCATTTCCAGCACGTTATCCAGTAATAAAAATTAATTATACTTATATTTATATGACTACTACACTAAGAGAACGAAAGATAAAAGTACTAATTAGTTGCATAAGTATTCTCATTTTTTTCCAATATAATTTTCATGATAAACTCAAGCGTTTCACTCAAATGCTCCTATGAATTAAGATATAATCAAACGTTTCAATTTAATTCGGTCAAGAAATATTTTAAGAGCAGAAACGGCATATGCAAACAGCACAAGTTTGCTTTAAAAATTCAACATCACTTTTAGTACTTTCATATTATCAAATATGTTATGCTTTATGCATACAAAATGAATTCATTTTACTTGTAGCTCCTGATGGGCTAAAGAAAAATTATTTCTATTTGTATTTATTCAATCAATTTCGAGAACAAAATTAATGTGCAATTATAAAAGTAGTATATTCAACCATATAATTTTGAAATAAATATTCTTTGTGAAAATAATTGTATTATGATATACATTTTTCACATAAAGAAAAACGATAAATTTACAGTTAATTTTCTTAATATATGAACATTAAAGTAAAGTCACATTCTTGAGATTTTGCGAATGCAAGATTCAGTGATGCGAAAGAAATGTTTTTATTTTTATTTTTAATTATCATATATTTTCTATGAAATTTTATACATTTTTAGAGGCCATACCGATACTTACTCAATATCAGATAGTGTTTTTTTTTTTTAATACACAATATTGCGATCAATAAAAAAAACTATCAAACTGTTACACTTTTTATACACAAATGTTATCTTTTATTGGAATTTTTCAAATCTCATTTTTAATAAGATAAAGTATTTGTGAAATATCGGAAAAAATAAACTGTTGCTATTATGTTAGGAAATAAATAGCATGAAATTTATTATACCCATTCTTCTTAAATTAACAAAAAAACAGTGTTGGGCAAAATTGTATTTAAACGTTATTTCGTTAAAATTTAAATAATAACGTTTAAGTTGATGATTTTTCTGTAAATAATAATTATATGAATTATGAAAGATTTTTGTAATGTAATTATTATATTAACGACAATGTGTTCGTTCTTTCGTTAGAAATAACGAAATAATGAATTTTATAACGTTATTTCGTTAAAAATAACGAAATAATGAATTTTGTAACGTTATTTTGTTAAAAATAACGAAATAATGAATCTTTTAACGTTATTTCGTTAAAAATAACGAAATTACGAATTTTTTTAACGTTATTTCTATCAAAATAACGAAACAATTAATT
>JABFPJ010001085.1:0-28938 GCA_022817425.1 Gryon sp. ZL-2020 | reverse complement strand
GAAGGTCCATTTAATACTTGTTAGGTCGGTTAGGTCTGCCATTTTTAATTCGCGAATCATTTCTCAACTCGTTGGCTTGCACCGTTGCTTCGCGTAGACCGGGACAAGAAGGAAGACAAGAGCCAAGTGAGACGGCGAAAGCCGGCATGGAATGGTTCGATGCAGCTGACCTTGGAATGCTACGGCTTTAACTCCTCCTTACTCGGTGGCCCTGAGGAGGTGGCCACGGTCAAGGCTAAACCAACACTGCCACCCTTGCACACATACACAGAAACACACACACACACACAAGTTCTTCTTCTAGTTGGGCTCAAACAACAAAAAAAAAGGACAACAACAAGGAAAGAAAAGAACCGAAAATAAGCCCAACAGAACAAGCTTAACCCCTTCGTTTTGTTCGAATATCTAAACCGAGGCAAGGCCAGCCTATCGTGTTACTGGAATGCTAAGCTGGAAGGGGAACGATTGGCAAAAATAAGAGAGACAGAGATGGAATGAAAAAAGAGAGAAAGATAACACGAGAGAAGGCTCTCGGCGAACCACGCCCCATCCTAACGGCTTCGAAGCCCGTCGTTCGTAGGATGCAAAAGAATAACAAGAGGATTTTGGAGCATCACGTAATACCTCGGCTATCGGCAGCTGCTCGACGTAAACAACAAACGCCGACTTTATTTTCGACGTTTCAAGAGCCGATGTTCTTATATTTAAATGAACCGATACAAATAGCATTTCAATGCCAGAGAACATCGCTCGTTCGTCAACATTCATCAACAAATTAGCTTTTCATCTTTTGTTCTGCATCACTCGTGAATTCATACTCAAATTCATTGCTATTATTAAAATTGATAATATTCAAGAAAGAAAAGTCGTCTTTTGTGTGAAATTGATCGAAAGATCGATAAGAAAAAAATGTAAATATGAAAAATGACTTAATTGAATGTAATATAATTCACATCGTATCGAGGAATAAAAATAATGCTAATCTTATTCACCCCCGTGCACGGTATAAATGACTAATTCAATGCTAATACACAATCGAACATTAGATCTCGTAACTCCCCACTGAATTAAGTTACAAGTATTTCATCTCAACATTAACAGACAATTAAACAAACTCAACGATTAATATAATAATACAAGTTTATACAAATAAAGTAATGGGAAATGAAAGAACAATATAAATAAAATATTCCAATCGCATACGCGATTCTTTCAAAAGCAGACTTCATTTAGTGTGAAGGTTACACATCATGGTTCTTAACAGCTTGAAAACAAGCTTCCTCTGCCATTGGGTCAGTGTGTTGTTTGTATTCTTGAATCCTTCGCAGGTATAAAAATACTCCAATCAGAAGATTCGAAATACCAGCAAGCATAATCCAAACAAAAGCCAACACAACAAGGAAGAAGATGGCCTTTTCTCATTAACCGACTAATGCTTAGATAATAACAAAATAATAGTGCATTGTAAATCAGTCGAAACAAAGATATCAACAAGCTGGTCTTCTTGGTTTTGCTATTCTTTGCCAAAAATTCGACTGAAACAATAACAGTGTGTTTATTTGAACTTGTCTTGTCAAAGTCTGAAAGCTGACGCACCTGTAATAACGTTTAACTTACTAATTTGTAGGCGTACATAAACAGACGGAACAAAAGGACGACTGCTGAGTGGTTTCCAAGCGGGGGAAATATTTCGTTTTCGAGAAAGGGGATTGTCAGAGTCAGAGAGAAACGAGAGAAATAGATATTCTGGTCGAATAGACGACGAGGTTTTGGCACCAATCAAAAGGCTCAGTTTCAGCTTCACATGGGGAAATAAACTAATGAGATATTGACAAAGGAAGATACCTCGATTTTTTTAAAGCTTTTGATGTGTGTTTTTTTTAAACGAATGAAGAGAAAGAAATTGTCTTGATATAAGCAGACTTAGAGCCTAGAGATGTGGTCAGATCAACGACAAACGCAGAAATAGAACAGGTTTCCAAGCCGGAATCTAAATATAGAAAAGCTGTCTTTGTGTTGTGTGCGTGTAGATGTTATGGGTGAGGCACGCTGTCGTCTCGATGCTGTCTTCCATCGTTTCGGACACGAGTAGCGTGTTTACCAAATCATACGACACTTGAACAACCAATTCTGTCTACCAAATCAACGTCTAACTCGAAATATTTGACAACCTGAAAATCAATTCAAAAATCATAAAAAAAAGTCAACTTTACATTTTTCGTTAAAATAAAATCGTCAAATTTGTTGCTGTAAAAAGAGTTAAGTTTCCATAATATTGAAGATTATTGTAAAATTGAACGAACGAGCATTCATTCATATACATCGGCAGTATTCGTAACCCGAAGAATTTCAAATAAGAAACAAGCTACGTGCTTCAAAGAACGCGAACGTGTACAATGCAATAATGCTTTAGTTAGCCATTATATCATCAATTAAGTTCACTTTATTCAGTCAACGTACGGGCAATGTTTTATAAATATTTTATATGTTTATGGCAGAAGTGTTTTTTCCCGGCGTAAATGAAATACTTGATTCTAATGAGTGGACTTTATGAACCGAGAAAATAAGGTAAACTAGCATTTTAATTACGTGCCACAAACAAGTCAAAGTTATAATTTCAACATTCTGCATGGTAAAACCAAACTTTTGGCATAGAAATGTGGATTAGTTGACACAAAACGTTGAGATAAAATGTTTTGTATACTGTATTGTAGTAATAGATTGTTTTTTTTATAATTGTATCTCTATCATAATTAAATATAAGTATCTTATCTGCTTTAATCGTTTAAACGATTGATTAAGCAACGACAGAATCTAAGTTATTTTATTATAAACAATATTTTTAATTTTATAGCCTTTTGTTAGTTATTTGATGTTAATTTTAGGTGGATTTTTTATCAACATAAATTGCAACTTTGATAAATGTAATTGTTGTAGTAGGTAAGGAAACGAATACATAATTTTGTAAATTGCTTTTTAGAACATGTTTGCAATTAGATAAACATCTTCATATTCCTGTTAAAACTCACCGAACTCTGTCGCTGAAGAAGTCGACTTTGCTCTTCTTCTTAACAATCGCCTGCGGCTGATGCAGTGGACTGACACTGGGCTCACTAGTAGCCGGTGGCGAGCTGGACCCATTACTCGACGACAACGATCCCGCACGTCCACGTCCAGAATCGATAATCGGCGCCGAAACTGCATGATTCGTATGATTCGCGTGATTTTGCGAGCCCGCGAGACTCGGTCGACTGTTCTGTCGATTGCGGCGTTTCTTCTTTTTAGCATCGCTATCATCCTGACGATTGCCATTGGCATTATTGGCACTCGCGGCCATCCAATCCAAGTCCTTTTTCAAGTGTCCGCGACCACAACGACAGCCGCAGGCCTTAAATGCCAAATCGTAGCCCTTTTTAGTCCACAAATTTTGATGACGCTGTCGTTCCGACCAACTGCGTGCGCGACCGCACGTTTTCAGATACGTGAGGATCGTTTGCTCCCAAGCGTCGAAACATTCGCGATGCATAAATTGACCGACGGTACAGTTGTCGTTGTTGCAGATCACCTTCACCACGTCCTGCAGTGCATTCAACCAGATCAGCGCATCGTTGCGCAAACACTCGCCACTCGGTGTACAACAGTGGGTCGTGTTCGCGCTCTGTCCATTCAAACTTAAGCTCTCGATCGTTTCAAGGCTATGACTGTGCCCATTTAAATGGCCGTTATTCGTCGTGCCATTGTTGTTGTTGTTGTTGCTACTGTTGTTGGTGTTGTTGTTACTGCTGCTGGTACTGCTGTTGCTCGTAGGGATCTCGATTATACCGCCACCGTGATTACTCCCGTGTCGTCGTGGAGCCATCTTTCTCGAATCTAATTACAAAATAATTCCTCTAATATAATTATTATTTATAAAATGGTTTTGTATTTCAAGTGCTTTTTCATCTTTAATTTTACAATAAATAACAAGGCTTCTTAAGTTACATTTTTAATTAAAACTCAGCCAGGAGATACTGAAAAAAATAGTAACTTTAATATTGAATTGTTCAATGTAAAATAAAAAAAATAATAATAAATAATTTGCCAGAAATTTAATCTTTTAAATTCTCTCAATCGTTAAAAGCATTATTTTCAAAATCATTATTATATATAATCTTATACTTGAGAATAAACATTGTTACAAAATAAAGCAGTTTTTTAGATTAAATATAATACTTTATTGTGTTATATATAAATAAAACTGTCAATTCAATAACAATTATGTACATTAAGCAAATAACTCTATTTTTTTCGGCGCGTAAACTTATATATGTATATGTATAACCTTGTAACCAAGAATGACAGTTGTGTCTTCGATTACACCCTAAGCGGAAATGATGTGTTTGCGATCAGGTGTGAAAAATTGTCTGCTACGGATACATCTATCAAACGCATGAGAAACGTTCATTTTTAGACGCAAAATCATCCATTAGACCATTTCACATAATCATAATGTAACTTTTTGACAGTCTGATTTCCTGTTTTTGTGATATCAATATTCCAGATAAGATTTTGTCAATTCGTCAAATAACGTTGTGTAACGTTATAAGACTCTTTTTCATGCAAAAACAAAAAAGTTAATTGCAAAAACAAATAAAAATAATATTTTTTAACAAGTTATTAAGTTACTCTAAATATAAAATATTGAGTTGTTTATACTGTAAACTTAAAGAATAATAAACAAAAATAGCAAAAACATATTTCAAGACGTTTTTAAAACGATTTACATTTATATACTCGTTTAAAGCAATTTTCATTAATGAAGGTCAAATTAAATTGAGTTTTTTTTTGGTAATTTAATTTTTTAATTTTGTTTGATTTTTGCATAAATCTCTGCTTAAATAATATAAAATATTGATAAAAACGCAAATTCTACGTAAAATCAACGTCAATTCAACATTTTAGCAAATTTTGCAAAAATTAAAAAAGAGGAAAAATAAATGATTATAAATAAATCATAATAATAATTTCACTCACCAACAATGCAGCAGTTGAAAATGTAGCAAAATTCTCGTGGATCCAACAAATGCGCTGACGTTCGAAATTGTCGTTAATTGTTGATAAAATTAAATTGATGTACCAATCCGAGGACTGCAACATCCAAAGTTTTGCGTAATCATGAAACTGATTGGATCATTTCGTGACAATCCGAAAATGCACTCAATTCAAACTTAAATGCGAACAAAAAGCACGTGAGACGGCGGTATATAAACAAAGACGACGAGACCGGCCAAGGTCGCGCCGGTAAAAATGGCGCCGAAATCCCGCAACCGTCACTTGCTCCGAACTCATCAAAAACCAGGAACTAACACAAATTATCCGATAAAAAGCGTAAAATGCACTTTTCAACTAAAAATCACCCGCACACAAGTTTCTCATAACAATAACAATTTCCTTCATTGATTGAAATGATTAGTTTGGATTGACATCAAGAATTGAAGATGAAAAAGTAAGAGAGAAAAGATTTTGCGAAAATGTATTTTTGACTGAGAAAAAAGACAGGAAGAATGAAAAAAGAGGATGAATGATTAAATTTCAACAATCAGCCGGCATTTTTGTTTGTTTTTGTTTTTTGCAAAAACAGTAACAATCACTTTTTGGCGCGCACTTGTTTATATGTCATTTTTCATTTTGGCGCGAAAATTGAAAAGAAAATGTCGCGGTTTGTTTTGGTGGAAAAAGGGAAACGAAAAAGTGATGTTGAACGTTATATTGGTGACGCTCGCTGACAAAGGGTGCACTAGCCACTGAACGCCGGCTGAGGAGGCGAACGGACGGCGTGTCAAGACGAGACTCGGGCGGCTCGACGGCGCGGGCGAGCGCGAAAGTGAGGCCTCATTGGGTGAAAGCGAAAGCGTCGCTGGTGGGGGTCACGGTTAACCAATCGATGCGCGGCGTGTTCGTTCCCCGAGGCGAAGTCGAACTACGACCGCGCGACTAAACTGCTCTCCGGCTCCCGCGCGAACACTTCGCTTATACACACACAGCACCAACAATGCCGGCAAGAGAGCGTTGGCGGTTCTCTCGCTGAGCCGCCGCCGCCAGCGTCTCTCGTCAAGTTCGATCTGCCGATCTGGCACGTACGCACGTCGCGACGCGCGCCGTCTTTGTTCCAAATGCGTCCAGACTCCCGCGCATTAGTTTGCAGCCTTTTTTTTATTCGTCTCATTGTTGCTTTTTTAATTGATTTTTTTGGGAATGATATGAGAATTTTGGATGGAATGTTTGCGTTGGCTTGACCTTGAAAAAAAGGTTTTCATTGACTATTGTTTTATCATTACAAAAAAAACAGTATTATCAATAAAAAATAATAAAAGTAATAATAATAATAATAGTAATAATAATAATAATAATAATAATAATGTAAATATAACATCAGTATCACTTTTTCAGATGTTACAGAAAAAGGGATCCCATTTAATTAGCAAAAGAGGAGCGTTTCTTCTGGAAAACCATCGTCATTTTCATTTTAAAGGTAATGAACTGTTTCTTTATTATTTATTTTGTTTCAATTGTTATATTAAACAAAGGTCATTGTACAGATTTTTTTACAGATCTTTAACAATATTTGAAAATTAAATAACTATTACAAATACTTTGTTTGTAAACAATACATTAAAGTCTTACATATTCTTCTAACAAAATAAAATATAACTCATTCAATCGTACATTTTTTCTAAAAACATTCATATTACAATAATTCGAGGATAACAAAAATATACTAAATATAACAAAATAATATATTGAATTAATTTTTATTTATTTACATTCTAATGGTGTTAAATTAATGAATATTAATATTTTTTAATATTTTTATACAATATTCAATTTTTTTTATTTTATCCATTATAACAGGCAATGTGTCTGAACAGATTAATTCATTAGTAACTAATATATATTTTTATGAAAAACAATTTCATTGTTAAAATTTGTTTTACTATAATATTTTATTCTGAATATAAAACGAAGAATTTCAGATTGTTCAAATGGTTATAACCTATGATAAAAATAATTATATAAATTTCAATATTATTGAAATTTATGTTAATCTATAAATATTATAGTATAAAATAATACATTAATATTATATTTTTTAACCTTACTTCTAATACAGATACACAAGGTAAGACTCATTTTCTTGTTCAACCAACGTTAAAACCAGGTTAGTGTTTACACAATCATAAAAATATCATTTGCTAAAAAATGTTTGAGAAAAAAAGTTTTAAACTTATTCTAATTTGTTGTATCATTTTTACACTAACTTTTTAATTTCGAATTTACAACTAAAAAACGTTTGCATAATTTCTTCTTGCTTAAAAAATCGTATTAAATTAACTTAATTCTCATTCTAATATATTCATCCTTTGACAGTATAAAAATGTCTCGGATGATATTCTTTCACGCGTTCATAAGTCTTTTTCCAATTATGTTTCCAACGGAATTACAAGTGCATTTTTTTCATCCGACGACAAAAGAAATTTCACTTTCTTGAAATTCCATATATTTTTTTCCCGCTCTTTAACCCACGACAAATATCCCATTTTATAATACGACGATAACGGTGGAAATTTTCCCATTGACGCTAAATCGTCATTGTATTGAAACTGGTCTAAGCCCAATTGATGAGCATTCTTTTTACTTTTGTCTTTTATTCTTGAGTCCTTTAACATAGTTTCAACAGACGGCAAAGTTATGTCACCTCTCAATGTTTTCAAAAAGAATTGGACCTAAAATATTATAACCTTTTATCATCAGAAATTCTTTTTATATGATACTATTTTCTAAAGGAATTATTTGCATATTTACCTGCATATGAAATAACGGAAAGGGTATTACCGTAACTGGAATACCAATAAAACCCACTTTGGGTTGATTTATATTGATTAAGTGTTTGTACAAAGGTGTTAAACATTTTTCCTGTACTGAAATCCCGATGTTTTTATCGAGAAATGGAAAAGTATAAGTATAACCAGTACAGAAAATTAAAGTATCTGCTGACACTGAGGTTCCATCTTTAAGATGGAAAGTGTTTCCTTCCACTAATTCTATACCTAAAACTTCGGCAAGTTTCGCAGGTCTTTTTCCAGTTAATCTAAAATTAATGTAGATTAATTTTCACTTCATTTTTTAATTATTTTTTATAAATAAAATAAATTATTGAAATAAAATCTTACTTGGCTTTGTTGTGACTTAGATAAACGTAAGAAGCGCAAGTCGATAATTCTTTACTAATATCAATGCCAGAATATGATCCACCAAGAATAATTACTGTTTTTCCGGCAAAATCATCGGGTTTTCTGTATGAGTGACTGTGAATAATTTTCCCGGGAAAAGTTTCTATTCCTGGGATATTTGGAATGTATGGTTTAGAATAGTGCCTAAAATAAAATATTGTTTATAATAATATAATATCATGATAAAATTTAATTTGAAATTTGATTTTTGATGTAAATATCTAAAAATATACCCATTGCACACCATAACTGCATCACATGAAAAATATCCCATTTTTCCAGTTTTTATGTTTTTAACGACTACATCAAATATGGAATTAGCGGTTTGAGAAACTTTTTCAACTTTCGTATTAAACTAAAAAGTGAAATAGTGAAATGTTTGTTATAATTAATCTCAATTTCAATGTTTAAATATTTTTTTTGATATACCTGGAAAAATTGCTTCAATTTAAATTCATCAGCATAATCATTTAAATATTTTAAGATTTCCGTATGTGTAAGAATACTGTTTTCACTATCTTTTTCCGAAAATTGCATTTTTCTAAAGTCCGGAAAATTCATCAATTCACCCGGTAAATTTGTCCTATAAAAATAACAAAATATATAATAAGGTGTTACATTTTTATCTTTTTTCTTTCTACTTTTCAATACTTTTGAAAGGTACTGTTTTTTATAAAAATCAACAATATTAATTTTCATTTCAAATGCGATTCAGAAAAAAATTGAAATTGCATTTTAGCGCCATCTATTTCGTAGAATAAAAATTTCTCGCAGAATTCATCAGATATTTAAGATTTTTTTATGAGTCGGTAAAGAAGATGTCGATAAATTTTATTTAATTAAATGAATATATATTTTTTTACATTCAATGATTTTTTTAGAAACAAAAAATAATTTTGTGAAAAAAATATATCTTTTTATATAAAATACATGCAAAATAGAAACCCACCTGAGACTCTGATACATACTCGAATGCACGAATATATTATTATAATCTGCATCAAATTCGTCCGTGTAAACCCACGTACCGCCAATACTGTCATTCTGTTCAAATGCCAAAATGTCAAAAAATTTCAAATCTGCCGCCAAATGTCGTACCGCACATAAACCCGCCGCACCGGCGCCAATTACGCACACTCGCATCTTTTCCTTCACTTTTTCTGTAATCCACGCAAAATTATGCAGAATTTATTATTTGTTCAAATTTAAAAATTATTATTTTTTTGTAATTATTATGTTTAAAAAATAATTTTATAAATCACAAAAATCAAATATTCTCATTACAACAAACCTTGTTTTTCCATAGTTAAATATTAAATGAATTTTAAGGTTAGATTCAGGATAAATAATTAATTAAAGGCATTACATAAGTTTTTCACTATTTGTTTTTAATTATTAAAAAAATAATAAAAAAGTTTATAAACTATTACTCGGTTGTTATAATAATATTGAAAATATGACTTTTTTAATATTTATATCAGATCTTCCACTTAAACATAATCAACACGAATCTTCCACAGTAGTAACTATTTATAGTCGCGAATAAGAATTATCAACACAATTATCACTGATACGTATAAGATAATAAGGAAAAAATGTTCCGCGAAGATACTCAATAAATGAAAATGTCATTAAATTGGAAAATACATCGATCAAACTCGACACTTTTTTAATGTAAAAAATTTTTTGTAAGGAATAAGAAATAAATATTAACAAATGATTGTTAATAATAATACTTTTTATTATCATTACAAGATAAATTTATATTCACATCCAGTTCTGAGCAAATGCTAAAAATATAAAATCTATGTTACAGCAATTATATATATATATATATTTATATATATTTTTTGTTGTTTAAAAAATTAATTAACACTCACAACCAAATAACTCTCATTTATTTTACAAGTAATTTTGCATTCGAAGCGCATCGATGAAATGTCGCTTAAATCGGAATAGCATAGTTTTATTTGAAATAAAATAAAATAAAATTTAAGTCATTCTCACAATAACGCAAATTTTGCTAAATATTAGTCTTCATTTTACATACGTATGATTAATTGTAAATGTTTTAGCTTCTACTTAGATATCTTTTAATACTTTCTGTGCACATTAAAATTCAGTCAAAGTTGCTTTATTAAAGTTTTTTTGAAAATAAAAACGGAAAGTTTTGACTATTCATTTCAGAATGTATTTCAAATGATTCCTTAATATTTTTTCAATTAATTCGTTCAGTTGTATTTTGATTTGTTAACATAAGAAATGCAATACAGGAAGGAGCAACAATTAATACAATAAAAATTGTAAATCGACCCTTTTTATATAAATGTACAAGTACTTTACATTAATAATTCGTAGAAGCCATATGATTAAAGTAATTATATTACAAAGTTCAAACACAAAACTTAAAAAGAAACTTAAAGCGACAAATTAAAAAAAAAATTAAAAAAAGAGAAAATTAAATAAGAACGATTAAACTGAAAGTAAATTGATTTTATGTTTTAACAGCAAGAAAAGTTGTAACTAAATATAAAATATTAATTTGCATACATTTTAATTCATCGTTTATATATATAATGCCATTTACTTCATGTCCTTGGGTGTCGCAAAATAGGTACAAGCAAATTATTTATATGCTTAAAAATTAAATTGTTCACTTTTTTGTAATAATAAAAAAAAAAAAAAAACTTATAAATCAACGACATTTCGACCAGAGCTCTAAATAAGATGCAAATATTTGACAAGTATGATACATTTCGATTTCGTTATTTTCTGTATGTATAAATTTATTGAAAAGCTATAACTATCTTATTTTTACAAATACAAGACAGGTTTTTTTTATATTTTATAATATTTAGTATACATTTGGAAGCATTTACTGTAATTTTAAGTTCTTTGCACAATTTTAAACATCAACCAATTAATCTATCTTTTTTACTCTTTTTGATAAATGAAATACGAATATCTGACATAACTAATTTACATAGTTTTAGATTTGATATGTCTTAATTTTATATTTAAACAAACTTGAATAAAACCATTAGAAAACAATTTAATGATGAACGTTATAATAAATAACTATAAATCTTTTGTAACAATTATGCATCATTATAAACCATTAAAAAGCAGAAAAAAAATTCCTCCTTTAAAAGAAGAAGTTTTTCTAAAACACGATTCCAAAGATATATTTAAAAAATAGAGAAAATGGAAAACATTTTCTATTTTAACATAAGATAACATAATATAACAATTTGTTGCATTGCGTGTCCATGTAAATGTTTGCTTATTTATTTTGTGAGCATTTGTGTGAAAATCGTTGCTTAAATATGCCTTAAGTTGAATGCAATAAATCAAAAGAAATGCCTCAATTAGCATCTCTTTCTTGGTGGTGTATTAATGTAATACAAAGATCTTTTCAATATATATAATCAACATTGCTTTCGCGCAATAACGTGTCGACTCCATAACGAATAATGGCAGTTCCTTCTTAATATTTTTTTTTATTTATCTGAGTCTTAGTTTTATCCATGGTTTTCGACAAATACGTGCAAGGCTGTGTCGACGTGAAGTTTCAAAAAGTACACTTGTATTTTGATGGTACTCAATTTGAAAAAATGTTTGCTCGTTTAGTCATTATTTTTTATTAAAAATATTAATTAATTTACATTCTTTAGTTTATTGCTATTGCATTGATAATTATAAAATTTGCATGTTTTTTTCTTTTAACATTACTTACATATTATTCTAATTTTCATTATTATTAATTTTTATTTTCTAAAATTGATTAATACAATTCACATATAAAACAAGAAAATAAAAGATAAAATGATTGTGAATAACTTTTTAAAAAGAAAGAATATAAAAATATAAAATCTGCTGGTTTATTGATTTTGTATATAAAAATGTATTTCGCTTATGAGAAGTAATTTTGTTATATCTATAATAAACATTTACAATTTGTTAAAAACGACGGAATATAAAAATTTAACATCAACGTTTTAATTTTATACAATATTTGATATAATCCCTTTTAGTTTTTATACATTTTACTATAATTAATAAATATCACATACCGAATGAAATATATTTTTGTTCGTGTTTTTCATCAAAAGAAAAAAACTAAAAAATAATATACAAATTCATTAATTCGAAATTACAATAATTTTATTTTATTACATAACTTGAGACATTTTGTTTTAAAAAAAAATATATTCATTTTGTAAATTAAATTCATTACTTTTTAATACAAAAAGGAAAAATAAATCAGCATAAATTTTATTATATGTTAAAAATGCAATTGAAATGTATTCATTAAAGGTTGATTATTTCTCAATCGTATGGAATCAACACGTGAACTTTCTCGTTGTACGTTGCATGCATAAAATACACGCATGTGAATAAATTTTTTGTTTTATTAACATATAACATGGATTGTTATTCGTGTTCATTTATCGCATATGTTTATTTATCGTTTACACGTTCCTTTTCTTTTTTTTTTCTTTTCACATTTTTAATATTTTTTTTTCTTTTTTTGTTTGTTTTTTTTTTTCGTTTTTTGTAAATTTTACACATCTACATATGTACAGTTTTCGTTTAAAATTTACCCCAAATACAGTCGATCGATAATAATCCGATAAAGTTTAAAACAGTAACATCGGAATTATATTTATGTAATATAATATATTATAAATATATTTTTCAAATTGTATAATAACAAATCTTACCGAACGTATCTTTTGGGTTTCAAAAATTTGTTTGAAACGATTTTTGCAGTATGAAATTTTCATAAAAGACTGATATTCTTTTAGCATAAAAATAATAACAAATGTATTATTCTGCCATTTTTAATAATTGATACATAAATCCGGTAAGATGAGTTAAAAAAAGGGTAGTATATAAAAAAATGAAAATTAAATCTACTCGAGTCTCATATCTACATCTAAAGAAGACTTTGCGTGTTTCTTCTTTTTTCTTCTTCTTTTTTCCTGTTTTATTTGTTTTATCGGCGCGGTATAATCGTGAAAAGAAAAATTAAAGTAAAATAAATATAGAATTTTGTCGTTGTCTGGACGCAGTGAAAATTAGCCTTCGCTCACTGACGACAACGAACTGCGCGTGGAACTTGGATTGCGCTCCGTTAGCTGCGGCAAATCAGCCGGTAGACACAACGGCATTGCGCTGGACCCGTAAATGGCTCGCTCTCGCATCGAAGCTTCTTGCTCTTCCAGTTCCATCGCGAACTGGTCTTCCAATTTCTGCAACATGTCAAATCTTAAATTAATATTTCTTCTTTCAATTCACTTTTATCAAACTAAATTTCCCATTTTTATGGAATAATAAATATTCTTGATAACATTTTAAACAAATTTTTGTATCACATTAAAAGTAACCAATTTTTTACAATTTAATTATTTCCAATTGTGCAAAAATTACAAACATTTGCAGTTTTGTGTAGTAATAATTTATGTGATAAAAGCTGTAATAGACATACAAAAAAAGACAATTTTGTGTACAAAAATCAATTGCTAAATAATTTCGATAAATATTTAAATAATGCATTCATTACTTTAAATGTTCAATTTTGTAAAAAAACACAGCAATTCTCTATTTGATTTCTTGCAATCACTTTCTGCATAAATAAAACTATATGCAGATAAATAATTGCGATTATTTTCATTTCGATGATGGTGATCCGAGAAAATTATGTAAAGAAATATTTCAAACTAACCTTTCGACTAACATTGAGCTCAGTTTTGTCATCCAACATTGGAATCTATCCATTTTCGTTTCTTTTTATTTCTTTCTTATCTTATTCTTTTTCACGATACGTGCATTTTGGGAACATTTTGGGGACAGCAAACAAAATACACACACAGTATATTTTACAATTACAATCAAGCAACCAGGTGTCAAAACCGTATGTTACGTTAAGTTTCTTTCATGATTACAATGATAATACAAGATAATACAATTATTTACAAAAAAGACAAAAATTTCGTTTACAAATACTTGATAATTTGCAATCAATAGCTAAAACAAAAGCGAGCAAATAAGGGACAAAAAGGATGCTTTTTAATTACGATGAACTTTTGCAATCAATCAATTGTGTCAATGTTCAATTAAGCGGATAAAATTGAATATTCTAATGAAGCTGCTTTGCGACGTAAATAGGCGTAGTATTAAAGTCAACTTGTCGTCAAGTTTTTTTGGTATGAAATAAAGACACATTTTGTTTGTCGGGTTAAGATTTTATGTGATTGCACATTGGTTAAGTGGGAATGAGCTGCAATTAATTAAATAAAATGGCACATGTGGCACAAATGACTGGAATGATTAATTCTATATACTATACAAAACATTTCTGTATAATGTATAAATGAATAATTTTATATATACTTATTTAAAATTATTAATTAAAAAATAGATGCAACATTCAAAGTTTCCTTAAAATGTTTTAATTGCGCAAAAGAAATATTGATTATGTGACGATATTTTAAAAGTTATGTCGATTTAAATATTTGACTCATTTTACACGTGAGAAACGCGCACGTAAGAGGGCGATTATATTATTGCACATATCATATATAGTATATTTACATGTTAAACAAACGCGGTTATTGGATATATATGTTATTTATTTAAGATTAAGAAAAATGTATAACCGAAAAAAGACGCAGCAATTTTGTTAATAAACAATACATATTTATTTATAAATTAATAACAAATAATTAAATAAAGCAATAATTAACATCAAACATAACAAAAGTCTCAAAAATTTGCGTCTTTTTCAAAAACAATTTCAACAAAATAAATATGAAGCAAAACTCAACAAAAATGGATTAGTTAATTCAACAAATATACACAAACTGTACATCAAAATAGACATACAATTTACAAAAACAATTAATTTCTAAAATTGTACTCGTTGAAATGCAAGTGACAATGGACGTGACATTGATATAGCCAAGCGTAAATTTGGATCTTTTTGTTTGATCTTGTAATTGGGATGCAGGAGGAGACTGTAAAAAAGCATTTTTCTAGAGGTGGAACAAATAGATAAACTTGTTTCATAATTCGAACTACTAACTACGGGACGAAGACGAAGAAGGAACGTCGGATTTTCTGGGCAAGGTGCCACTGAGGGAGGTCAACTCAGAGTTGCTTGTACGCAAAGTTGCTCTCGGTAGAGTAAAAGGGACCATGGGTGCGGATGAAGTAGACTTCGATCTTTTCCAAAGATCCGACAGGGATAAGGTAGAGCAACTGAAGGACGATAGTGAGACCGTACTAAAACGGCTTGGCAAAAAGCCACGATAACGAGCTTCCAATGCATCCTTTTCAGCCTCCAACTTTGTTTGTAAATTCTATAAAAAGTATTACAAATAAACGTATTTTAAACGTTCTCACATTAACTTTTCAGTCGTCTTAAACAATACAAAAAAGGTTAAATTAATAAACATAATATTAAAAACAAATTTTGAAATACACATTAATTAATGAAAAAACTTAATTTATATGATTTTTATGTCATTTCATTCAGAAATTGCAAATTAAAATTGTTTCTCACAAACCGTGATATTTTTATTTAATGAAGCATCACATAAAATCTAAATTTTGAAACAAAAAATTTGACAATCATGCACAACAACATTCCGAGCAAACGTTTTATAACGTAAAACACAAAAACGTATCATAAATTCCAAGACAAAAAATTACCACGATATCAACGAATCGCGTGCAAAGCCGTCAACGAATTTAGCATTTCAAGAGCTCTCATTAATTGTTTATCATTAATCACTCAGTCAACTAATTCAAATCATAATTGCTTTCCCATATAAAATATCTCAGCAAAAATGTTTTTTTAATGTGAAATATTTCGTCCATGGACCATTTTTACTGTTGGATACTTTGGCTAGAGATATTTTTTTCAGTTACCTTACAATTATATTTGTAATAATTAAATCAGCCAATAAATAGCGATTTCAGAAATGAAAATCAATTCTTTCTTACCGCTTTACGTGGCTTAAGTTGGGCCTTCCATTCCTTTAGTTCCTTCATATAAGCTTCCTCCTGTTCCTTGAGCTTCATCGTCTCATGTTCCATGAGCATCTTTCTCTTCTCATTCTGCAGCTGCTCCAACTCCTTGATCGTCGCGTCACTCTGCGCTCGCAGCTCTTCCAACTGCCTAGCATGTTTCAGCTCAAATCGTTTCTGCTCCGACGTGTAACGTTTCTTCTCATCCTCCTGAAACTTCTTCAACTTCTCACGCTCAACGTCCGGATTCAGTGCCAACGACGACATCGAAATTCTCATCGACTCGCGGAACATCATCTCACGCGTCTTCATTTCACTGCGAATTCGCTTTGGCAAATTTCGTCGCTCAATTGTCTGGCGTTTGATCAACTCTTCTTCTTTTCTTTGATTCATTCGCTTCATTTGTTCCAACTCCTTCTCGTGTCTGATAAGCATTTGATGGCGTTGTAAAAAGAAGATATCCTTCAACTGGCGCTTCAAAAGTTGCTGACGCTCTTGAATTTGTCGCTCCTCGAGTTCCCAAAGTGCGGCTTCGCGCGCGCGCATCATCTGTTGTTTCTGCTGCAAAAACTGACGCTCAGTTAGAGCGATCTTTTCCCGATGACTGTCGGACAAACGACGCAACGACGTGTCGTAATTCTCACTCAGCTTCGCCAAAAACAGACCCTCACGCTCCACATTTTCTGCCTCGAGTTTTTCTTTGCGAGCCTTAAAAGCACTCTTTCGCTTTTCTTTCGGCAGAAGTTCCACTTCCTGTTTCACCAGACGTAAGTCCTGCTTGAAGTTCTCGCGGAATTGTTTCAGTTCGCGTTCCTGTTCGCTGCGTAATTTTTTCGATTGCAATCGCAGATCGGCGTCTTGTTGGGCTTCTGCGCGTTCAATTAGTTGACGTTGCTGACGAGCTAAAGCTTCCAGGTCGGCTTCAGCGTTGCGTTCCAGCATCTGTCGTTCCTGAAATATATATTTAAAAGACATTAAAATCAAGTTGTTTTTGTTCAAAATGGAAATTTGTTTTTTAAGGTAAATGATCAAACAAACCTGTTCAAATCGTTTCTCCTGCTGTTCCTTATTAATTTGCGCCTTTTGTGACAAACTCTGAAACTGCTTTTGCTCGGACTTCTGTAACATCTTGAGCTCGCGCAGTTCCTGTTTGCGAAATATCTGATCGTCATAAACATTGCCATTCTCGTCATCCCCATAAATCACCTTGGACGTTGTCGTCGTAACCACTACGCCGTCGATCTCAAACTTTCTCGTTCTCTTTCGAGTTTTCTTTTTCAGGTTCATGATTTGTATATCTTCTTTCGACCTCGTTGTCCTTGGACCATCACGATTATTATAATCCGGCTTACGTCGCAGCACCACCTCCTCCTCGGCTTCCATTGATTGACGTGAATCGCGACCCACGTGATTGTCTTTATTCGAACCGCGACTTTCCTGGCTAATTGTCGTTGAAATGGATTCAGCATCCGATCGATCGACATTCTTCGTCATCGTAAACGATCGCGTCGAACCCGAATCACTGTGCGATCTCGAACCCTCGTAACTGTCCGGTGATGTTCGCTTTTGACTGTCTTTGTTGTTGCTTGCGGTGACTTTACGTTGCTTCATTTCTTTTGGCTTCGGCGACTGTTGCGTGACGCGAGATTCTGTTTCGTCACGCTTTATCTGACCATTCATCTTTCGCAGATTTGTGTCGTCGACTTCGGGTGTTACAGAGGCGATCGTTTTTGTTGGAGATTTTATGTTTTCATCGCCACTGTCACTCTTTGCGCTTGCGCGCTCCTGTGAACTTTGGTTACTCAGAGATGAGCTGGTTCGTGCAACGTTACGTTTATTCATCATTGAGGAATCCTTGACTTGTTCCTGATCGTCACCGACCTGAAAACAATTCAATTCATTTTAAATACATTACATAATAATCATAATTAGAGTTGCCAAAAAATATAATTTTTACAGAATTATTGGAAGCATACTGGAAGAAATTTCGTGAATAATTTTGAAATTGTAAGTCAAAATCGGAATTTCGTAAAAATATCTTGATTTAATATTTCGTGATTATTATTTAAGTTTCTAGTTATTAATATCGAATATTGGTTTCTGTATTTATATAATAAAATACACAATGATTCACATATCTTCACAAAAGCAGTTACGCGATTTGAGTAAAACAAATCATGCATTTTCAATTCATTCATCAAATTTTTTTTTCATTCATTTTGATCTTTTTTACAAAATTATGATTTTTACGAATGTTCCACTACTCCACGAAATTTCATCTTTTTCATAAAATTTCAAAATATTCACAAAATTGTTATTTTTCGCATTTCCGACATTTAAATTAATTTTTTAAGATACTTAAAAGAATTTTTGTTTAAAAGTTACATTTTTTAAATTTCACGTATATTTTTGTTATTATTTTAAAAATATAGTCTCTACAATGAGGGAGTTGATGACTAACAAATGAGTAAAAACAAACGATTTAAATCATGTTTTCTTTGACAACAATAATAAAATTGTACTTTGCATAATTACCGTGACAACTGAGACATGACTAGTATCTTGCAGTTCGTCCACAATGGGACTGACTATCACCACCTCGGACTCGTCTAACTTTTTGCCAATCTTCTTGGACGCATCGGTGATTATAATCGGCTGTTCTTGCGTCGTGTATTCAAGACTATCTAAACTAGGGAAGTTATCGTCGTCAGTGGAACTTTCGTTCACCTGGGTCTTGTTGGTCTCATTCGCAACAATCACCACCTCGGATGTCGTAGGCGAACGTCGTGGCGGTGGCGGCGTGGCCGTCGCATCAATCAATACTGGCGGGTGTGTTGTCACTACTGTCACTTGACTGACATTACTTGCCAAACTGTTTGACGGATCTGGCGAATCTGCCATTATACGAACTGTTGATTTTGTCGGTCGTATTTCGGGCTCTTGAACTTTACCTAAAATCAATCATATATATATATATATATTTAGTCAAAATAACTAAATCATTGTTAAACTAACATAAATGACAGTAAAAATTACCAGTAATAACAACAACATTCTCGCCATTTCTTCCCCGAGAAACACTGCGACTTCTTAAAGGTGTCGACGTAATCACCGAGACATTCAAATTTGAACTCTTTTGATATCTCGATCGATCGACAGTATCCTCGTCTCGCTGATCCTTTGTTACTTTAACATTTCGACTCTTTTCATCCGATATATTCTCTATCGAGTCATTTCGCGACGAGCCCTCGCTACGTGTTTTGATGAAATTCTCAGACGTTTCGTCGGCGTGGAGTTTGATGTCGCCCATTGAACTTGCCTTCTCCGATATTTTCTCGGCAAAGTTGATAGCAGTTCGCTCGGGTGACATCTTCGTTGGACTACCGACTAAAGTGTCGGCGGACTTTCCGCTGTCTTTCGATAACTGTTTCTCAAATACAGCGTTCAATTTTTCTTCCACTGATCTTCGCTTTTCGTGTAAACTTTTTTCGGGAATTTCGGTTGGTGATACTTCTGTTGACATCTTTCGTTCAGTTCTGCAAAATTAAATGTTAATCAATTAATGATACTGTATAATTCGAGTAAAACAATTTAATATCTTAAATTAAACATTAATTAAAAGTGTAATGTTGTAATTAAATTTTTTTTTAATGAAATTTCATTTTGAATTAAATTTGATGAATTTTTCATGAAGAATAAACAGCAAATATTGTTTCAATAAAATAAAACGCAATACCTCGAGAACGTTTTGTCCTCGAACGAGTTTTGTTTATTGTAAGGCGGTTTCTTCCAATCCTCGTTGTATTCATGTTTCACCGGCGCGGAATTGCGCTTTTCATCGGCGCTCAATTGTTTCTTCCCTTTGCCTTCCTCGCGTCTCTTTGGTTTCACGTCGGCGTACAACGACGACGTCTCGACACTATCATTTGTCTTTGTTTCGTCAACTTCGTTGACTCGTGACTTATCCTCATTCATCGTCACAATCATTTGTTCCTCGCCATTCAGTTTGTTGTCGTGATTTTGCATAATCGCATTCTTGCTTAACATCTTCTCATCCACCGACTTGCGCTTTTCTGCTGACGCTTCCACTTTTGTTTCTTTTACGTCGGGTTTACTGTCTTGACGCATTGGCGGCGGTGGCGCCGGTCCCTTTTCGCGCGATATTCTGCGCTCGTTTGTCTCAGCTGCAATGGGTGGCTTTGGTGCCTATAAACAAAATACAAGTAACTCAACAAACGGCATCAAATTTAATTAATTTTTTATTTAATTTTAGATCAAAGGATTATAAATTTATAATATTTTATGTCTTCTTTTTTAATTAAAATTAATCTAGGATTTCATTTTCATTAACATTCAACAATTAAAAATACTTATTGACACAATCAAGTTACATAATGAAAAATAAATATTGACCTGCTTCTTTTCCACTGATAAAGGTACATTCTCTTTGGAATCAGCTTTGCGAAGCTTTTTGCGTTCTTCTTTCTCGCCATCAGGAGGAACTTCTCGTTTGTTGCTTTCTTCTTTCGCAGCAGAGACAGGTGTTGTTGCAATAGCCTCTTTTTCTGTAACTACAATTGTTGATGTATTATTCAAATTATGTGATCTTTAAGTTACAATAATTGCGCTCAAAATGGTTTTCTAATGGAATGCAAGACAAAACTGAAAGTGATTATTAAAATAATTTGAACAATTGCTTACTCTTAATGTCACCGTCACTACGCATAGATGCAGAGTCATCTCCGAGTTGGTCCAGCTCCAGGGGAAGCTGAGACGTTCGTTGCTCCTAGAAAAAAGTTAAACATTTAAAAAAACATGAATTAAATAAACAAATAAATAACTTCTTGAATTTAATTAAATGTTTATGTATAATATAAAGAAGGTAAAGATCAAAGATCTAAAAAGAAATCAGATGAGACAGAAGACAAAAAAGTTGTATTTTGTATATCAAAAATGTGAATATAAATATTGGAAAATAAACCAGTAAGATTAATTATACTTATCCGCATCCAAGTTCAAGTTTAGTTAAATATTAAAGACGTTAATAAATTATTAATTGTGTGTATAAAAGATGATAATGTGTTTATCAATTATTAATGAATTTCATTTACTTTTCATCACTTTCCAATATTATTTTTGTTTTACAAAAAAGAAACGATGTGCAAATCGTGCAGCATTATAATTCATTTTACATATATGATAAATTGTTTCTTGTGTATTCTTATATGTTTAAACCTAATTAACGTCATGCACTTTGTAAAATCAGCCGATTACAAGTGAAAAAGTTTGCTTATCGCAAAAATTACTGACCTGATATGTTAATGATAGGCGGGGCTGGCAAGGCCCGGGCGAATCACATGCACAGCCAGAAAAGTAATATGGTGTTTGATTAATTTAACGTGCAAAACTTGCCAAGCAAAATTGTTTAACGTAAAAAGTAAACAAATAATAAGAATTTCCAAATTAATAAAATTCCCTTTTCTAAACGTGCATTTGTGTTACTACAAATAATGAGTAAAACTTTGTACACAACAGAAATTTAAAATAAAGCACTCTGATCAAATTAGAAAATAAAAATAATTTTAAAAAATTAAGTCGATACTTTTTTCATTGCAAAGCATTGAAAAAAGCGTGAATTAAATAACACACTTTTTATTGCTTGAATCGTGACAATGGATTTTGAAAAAATTGTATAACCTAAAGTGAAAGTAACTGTTGTTACTTCAAAAGCAGCTTACCAATCCGCTGATATTGTTCTCTGTGCTTTTTCGCCTTTTTGGCCTTCTATGGTTGTGCAAGCGTGTAACAATGTACATACGATACATATTAATTCCACGAATCAAGCACAGTGCTCGTCTTGGGGGTTTTCAACAATATTTTTTTTTTCTTTCTGGTCTTTTTTGTACAAAAAATTTATATAGGATTATCGCATGCTATATTTTGACTCCGAAATGCACCGTTTTTCAAAGTTTTAATTTGGACAATTTTTGCATAAGCACTTTAACACTAACAAATGATTTTGGATGGGTCATTTTCAAAAATAGCATTAAACTAAATTTTGTTTAGTTAAACAGATTAATTTTCTTTTAATTTTATTAATCAAAATGTTTTCAAAAATAACTCATCTGCTTTGAAAAATAAAAATGATAAATTATAACTACAACATTTGTGAAGTTTTTGTAAATAATTTTGTTCTTACTAATACTCAATGTCTAATAAATAATGAGATGAAAATGAAACTGAGTTATTTTTTAATTAATGAAAACAATTTCAAATGAGAAAAAAACGAGTGAAAGGATTGTCTATATTTACTCATAGTCAGATTCAATGATTGAAATGTAACGTGCAAACATGACGAATGATATCTCTGTTGCAAGGATTGTTAGTTGCTTCGTAAAAAGTACAAAATCATTTATCATTGACGTGAAATGCACCGTAAAGCGTCGTGTGATGATGATGATGATAATGATGATGATGCCACATAGTATTACATAGTATTACAGAGGAAGCCAGAAATTTTGAGGACCAAAATTATCCATAAAGTATCAAAGTGAAGTAGCAAATGAAAGAACCAAATACCAAACTTAAAATGATAAATGATAAAATCAGTTGAAACGAAAGTAGAAGAAAAAAATGATCGCAAAGTCAACCTCTGTTTCCTCGTCGACGAGTTCCTCCTCAACGACATCGGCCTTGTATTCGAGCAACAAATCACGAATTGGTTTTGAGTCCAGCGGACAATTTATAAATGGATGCTTTAATAATTCGTCCGCAGTTGGCCTTTGTGACGGATCCTTGATCAGTGCCTTGGCAATGAAATCATTGAATTCTTTTGTCCATTTTCCTGGTTGATCCAATTTCGGTGGATCACTTTTTTGAATTTTTAATAATACACGCATTGGCGACATCTCGTGATTTGGCGGCTCCATTTGCGCGAATTCTATCAGTGTTATTCCCAGTGACCAAATGTCCACCTTTAATTAATTTTTTATTTATTACATTTTAAGTTCTAGCTAATTTAATGTAAAACTTATCATATCTCAACGTATTCAAAGATATTTGAATATATTTCATTAAATTTCAGTTTGAAGATTATTAAATATTTTTTTGAATTATTTTACTGAAATTAAGTGAAATATATTAACACGTAATATTACAAATCAAATAAAATGGCTTACTTTAAAATCATAGGGATTATCCCGAAAAGTTTCGCACAATACAACTTCCGGTGCCATCCAATAAGGTGTACCAATAAAAGTGTCGTGTTTCTGCAAGGTGTGTTTATTTTTTGCCGACACACCAAAATCCGCTACAATTCACACACAAAGAATACCATTATATTTTAACTATACTTTTTTCATCAATAGCAGCATTATTTCAAGGGATTGAATGGAAAAAAGACATCACCTATTTTAACACCGCCGGTCATTGTGAGCAATACGTTTCCTGCCTTCAAGTCCCTATGTATGACTTTGGATTTGTGTAAAAAAGCTAGACCTTTGGTCATATGTTGACACACGTAAGCTATCTGCGGCTCCGTTAGTGCCTTCTCCAGCTCCACCATTATGGAATCAACAGCACCGCCGTCGCAATATTCAATTAACATCTGCAAAATAACATTTTATAATTCTTTTTTCTCATTTTCTAATATATTTTTAATATTTAAATAAAAACAAAAATTACCCATAGTTTGCCTTCGATGAAATAAGCTTCATGAAGCTCAACTACGTTCGGATGTTTGCACTCCGATAAAATATCAATTTCAATCATAAAATCACTCAGATCATCTTCACCCTCTAACGCACACATCTTCGCTGCAGCTAGCTGTTGCGTTTGTCTATGTTGAGCCTGAAATACAAAATAATATTTCGAATCAATATTTATTTCTACTTTTATTTTTCACTTTTTATAAAATTAACAAATTATATGACAAAACGGGGCATTGTTGATTACACATTTTGACAAGTTGAATTTATCTTTGAAAACACAAAAGATTTAGCTTTCAATGTCGCAAGCGTCGTGGGGCGATGAAGTTCAGTCTCGGGCATCAGATTACAGAGGGACGCCAAAATATATAACCACAATGACTTTTTTTCTTTCTTTCTTTTTTCCCCCAACATCTGGCAGTAATTACATAAATACAAAATGTTAAGCTACCGATTGAAATGTTACATTATTTAGACAAAGAAATGAACGCAAATTTATCTTGCAATAATAATAATAAATGATGAATGATCGTAGTTTCATTCAATTGAAAAATCTCGTTTGGTGACTAATGCGTAGATTTGTAACTATAAAAGATAAATCACGATGTATTTTTCTTGTGAAACAAAAGAAATAAAAAAAAAAGAATTGCAAACAACTATTGCGACTTTGCGATGACAGAAATGAAATAAAATATTCATTTGCGTATCTATAATTAGTTGTTTCATGCATAAATAAAGTCAACTTACGCCTACGTTTTAACGAGGAGTAAATTAAGACTAGTTGTAAATTGATAGTTTAATTATCAACTTCATTATTCTGTTTTATTTATAGAAAGAATTATGTTAGTTGTTTTCAAAGTCTTTACAGACGTTGAAATAATACGTTGATTTAACGTAGAAAAGATGTTGAATCAACGTTTTTTACGAAGAGTTCATTTTAAGAAGAGTAAATTAAACTTTTTGTGTGATATTTGTGTGAATTAACTATGAAGTTTTTAAAATTTCATTTTTTGATGAGTTTACCTTGTAAACTTTGCCAAAAGCGCCATCGCCAAGTTCGCCGATCATCTCCCAGAAGTCCTCCGGGTCGCAGTCCATCTTGATATTGTTATAAAGTTTCTTTTTCTTTGCCTCATTGCCACCTAAGTGGAAGGCTTTTTTCAAATTCGAAAAGAACGACATCTTGACAGATTTGCTTTATTCTTCTCTTTTAAAATGTACACTTGTATTTTTGCAAAACTGCGCTAAAATTTGTTCTTTTATTCTTTTACAATTAGACTTGAATCTTCCTTTTGCGTCGGTTACATAATCTCTAAAAACCGCGCATCAAACATGAATCAAAAAATTGCAAATCCTTTGAAATTCAACTTCGATCCAGAGATTTAACATCTGTGTAAAAGCTTGGCATTGGCTTTAATCAATTAACAATAATTGTATCTAACTTTTTATTTGTTTAGTATATTTACTCAGTCTTTAATTAGAAAAAAGGGATAAAAAAAGGGGAATAATAGTAAAAGATAGGAGATGGAGGGGGGAAGAAAAGAGCTCCTTGACTTTCACACTCGACTGTCGAGAAGGCAGTTAAGGTTTTTGTTGTGGTGAACAATTTGTCGTTTCAATTTGTTTATTCCAATGAGACGAGCATAATCTGGTCTTCCTTCCGGTTGCAAGTAAGCCTCGGCTTAGATCCTCAATTGCCACCTGAGGATCACATCGTATCTCTCCCGCATCTTGACAAACACCTTTGATTATCTGCCCTATCGATTCGGCCAATCAATGTCGGACATTTTTCGACTTAATGTCATAATTCAAGCCCATTGTTGACCTTTTCTGTTCTTCTTTCAACTGATAAAGAGATACCTGTAACAGATAAAGAATCATGTTTAAAATCCAAATCTATTAATACAATTATATAAAGTGATTTTGTTAATGTTTTTGGTGACATTTTTGGGTGGACAATTTCTGAAAAAAAAGTACTTTTGTGAAAGCGATTTGTAAAGACTCGCAGAAAGAGGCTGCCTGAAACACTCGGAATGAAGAAAACCGGGCAAATAGAAAAGTTCGTCGCGAACGGCATAACTAATGTAACAGTATAGAAATTCCTGCGATAGAGAAAACTGGGGCATGGCTACGGAACAACATTCCAATAACAGACACCTTGCGATTGGCCGTTTATCTCGATTTGTTTACATGCATAATCAGACGATTCTTCACACATGTTTTAACATCAAAAAATATCCATCATTCAATCACATTTGTCAACTCTTAATTCCAGTTTAGTCAACACATTTGATAAATGCAAGGTTTTACATTTCTGGAAGAAGAAACAGATTTTATGCAGAAACATTTTTTAATGATTTAACTAAGCATTTTTTTAATTACAAAATTAAATTTACATTTTACATTTTTCATTAAATTTGGTAAAAAATACAATTTTGAAGATAATTTGATTTTGGAAAATATAAGGAATAATTGTTTACTTGAGAATAAATGTTATCTATAGTGTCAACAAAATGGACGTTACATCAAAGAGAAGACGCAAATATCATGGATTCCAATCAAGAATTGCGAAATTCAGATAATGAATTGAAACTGATTAATCAATTTTCGAATCATTCATTGTTTTGAATAAAACTGTACTACGTGGGAAAATGATGAAAATAATTGTCAAAATACAATAGTCAATTAAACTCGAACTGAATATGATAAAAGGATTTTGTAATTTAATGTTAAACCGACTGATAAGAATATTATATAACTGAATCATTTATGTTTAAACAGCGGCAAGAAATTCATCGAGTTTATTAAGTGTTGACATTAATTATTGATATATAGTTTTATTATTTAAACTATTTTTTGTAATATAAGTTAGAGAAAGTGTTTAATGGCAATTAAAGTGGATTCACAAGCAATTGTGTTAAATGTAATAAATGCACTTGAATGCAAAAAACGATCAACAAGAAATAAGGCAATAAATAAATGAAATTAGATCATTTTTCAACAACAACTAAACGATTCGAAATCACTACATATATACTGATTATATTTATATTACAATTTAGATAAGATAACTCAAGTAAGTCTCAGAACTGAAATCATAATTGCTTTTTCTTTTATCGTCTTATTTCAAACCTGTAAATTCGAAAAAGGATTATGTCTTACTTTTCAATGAACTTATGCAAGAAAAAGAAGGTAGAAAAACTCTTTTTTAATCTCATTATATTAAACCATAAATTCTTGTTTGAAATAAAATAGAATGTAATTGCTGGTGAATAAAAATAAATAATTTAGTCTCTGATCCAAATATCAATTTAAACGTGACAGTGCACGGGTTTTATCGAGCTTGGAATATTGAAAATACGGATTCTTTATAGTCACTTTCACTGGCTTCACAACTCATTAGTATAATAGAAAATTTTGAACGAGTTGCTTCGGTTTTGTCCATTTTTAATGTCAGAGAAATTTCAGAAATTTTCTCCTTCGTTATATAACTTTTGTTTTACATATTCTTCCATCCTTTTTGGAATTTAACAAAAGATTTTATAGACATAACTTTTGCTTTTACTATTAAAATCAAGTCAATGTTATCTTTTGATCTATTATTATATAATACATTTTATTTTGTTTTAATGAGCAAAGTTTAAGACATTGACAAAGTTAAAAATGATGTATTTTTTGCTTTTTCTTCGTATTGTTGAAAAAATATAATATAAATGAAACATTGAAATCACGCTCATAAAAGTAATTTATTTTCAAGTATCACTTTAATTATGCTTCTATACGTCTGCATATATACATATGACCATATATATATACACACAACTGACATTCATTTATGCAAAATGGAACATCTGATTGTTTCTAATTGTCCGTTGCTCTATTGTACTTTACTGCTATAATTTTATTAATTACTCACAAAACTCGGCACGAACCCAATAAACAATCGCAAGTCCATCTCATTGACAGTCATTCAAACAATTGTCATTTGTCCCATCGTATATTTTCAAATGCCACATTTTATAGTTGTGTTTACACTTGTCGCACATTGACATTTCGTTTTGAACCTTTTTGCATCCAAACAAAACAGTAGCACAATTCATTCACTCTGATTCTTCAACTCATCTTTCAAAATCTTCTTTTCGTTCCAATTGTTTCATAAACATTCATTATTTTGCAATACAAATTTGCTCAAAAGTTAAATGACCCAATTTTTGAAAAAATATATAATTATATATATTTATATATAGATATATATATATTTCAACTTTATTTTCTTTATTTTTTTGAACTTTTGGTAGAAAAGTTACAAAACTGAGCTTTTGTGAAAATTGGAAAAATGATGTGTAGAAGATGTTGAAAAGCAAGTGGCGCGACAGGTGCGTACGATGTGCGCAGACTGGACGATTTTTTGACACTCGACGACGACGTTGTGACCTTCGTTGTGGTTCCGCCTTAGCCATTGCCACTCTCCGGCGTAGCGCGACGCCGCTCTCCGTCTGTCACTGAGACGCGTCATTGTCCAAAAATCATCTTCGTCGTTTGCATGATTACATTATATGGACATCAACATACATATATATATGTATATATCGGCCGAATGATTTTAGCAGCGCTTTACCAACGGTCGGCGAGCATTTTTAATGCGAAACTCGCGCTGACGCACGCGAAAGCAATTTCACGCGGCCGAGAAAATCGCCCAGCAAACGATTTGAAACGCACACACATATATATATATATGTATATATATGATCATGTACATATGTGTATATATATATTTATATATGTATACATACATACATACATATATAAAGGTTGAAAAGAATTGGAAGACTCATTAATTAGAATCAAGTAATCGTCCAATTTGATTATCAAAATTTTTTTTTTTTTTTTTTTTTTTTTTTTTTCAAACTTGTACATTTTTTTTTTTT
>JABFPJ010001084.1:0-28949 GCA_022817425.1 Gryon sp. ZL-2020 | reverse complement strand
CACAGCAAAAACAAATGTTTTAATTTAAACGTTTTTGTAGCATTTTTTAAAACATTTGGAAGTGTTTTAAGTTTTAACCTATCTTTTTAACATTGGATAAAACGTCTAAGTGTTTTAAAATAAAACATTTCTTTTTATAGTGAATTACATATATGAAACACACAATTTTAATTTCGATGAAAATAATCCGTAAATATTCGAATGGGTCTTATTGCCATAATCATTAAAAAGACATTAAGAAAGATTTTCCGGCCCTTATAAACTTGTTTGATGTTAATTAAGAAAAACATCATTAAACTAATTAACACCTAACTATATATGCCACTTCATACATCTGGAACTGTTGAAAATAAAAATGTCTTGCCATAAATTATAATGTTTACCTTTTTGTGAACTGCATCACGTTCGTTCATTAAATTATACGCATTCAATTTATTATCACCGTCTAATGTTCATTAAAGATGAATAATTTTCCATATTACGACATTTCAATTAAACGCTGAAGTGTTCGCGACTGAACTATCACCCAATTTACTAAATCTCCTGCCAACGGTTCATGAGTATACAATTTACAATCTGAATAAATGATTTACAACACCATAACATTATACACTTTCCCATGAATCTTATGCGAAGTTTGATCTTTTTTTTCGCAGTGACTTCCGACTTGACCTCATTTCATATTTTGAGTTACACGACTGTTTTTATGAGGGTCATTGATTTTCTATCGTTTTATTTTCGATTATATATAATACGTCGATAGCTTTGAAAGAAAATAACCGTCAACTTAAAGATGAAGGAAGTAACGCAACTTGTTATATGTCTTTGCATACTTTTCAATGCCAAGTTTCTGGACTTTGTTTATTCAGCAAATGTCTAAAGTCAAGTAACAAATTTAGATTAGATTATGCTTAAATCAGTCAAAAAATAATTGCATCATAAACATATAAATTTTGATTTTTAATCATTGTTTTTGTATCAAAAATGTATCGAAAATAGAAAAAAATGTTGAATTATTTTTCGAAGAATAAAAACTTCCAAAGTTCATGCAATTGGTATACCTTACGCGTCGAAAGTAAACCTCATACTTTTGCCAAGACAATTCTACTTTTTTTAAATAATGCACAAAGCACATTGCAGTTTCGTGTTTCCCGTAGGAAATTAGAGAACACGAGGGGGTGGTGGCAAAGACGCCATTTCCCACCCTGTTGTGTATTTTCTTTTGTATTTCATATTCAGTCGTAAGCTTCCATTCGTACAAAGTCACAAATGTAATATTCAACGTGTAATACGACCACGGCTTTTTCAACTATACATGCTTCCGTTTCTCTTCGATTCATTCACTCGTTGCGAGAGACTTCCATTTCCTAACTCTCACTCTACATTATCTATTATATCCAATCTGATATGCATTTCTTCTTGATTTAATCGTATTTCAAAAATCAATTGACATGTCTATTGAAAGGTATTGAAAAAATGGAGAAAGTTGGTTTATAAAAAATTGTTATATTCATACAATCTTTTTTTACAATTCAATTAAGCAAGACTATTTTATATTATAACATAACATCGAAGTGAAATTATTCTGTCGATAAACAATACAAACGTATGGACAAAGTGGACAGTGGAATACTTTTATCGATAAAACTTGATAAAATATTTTTTGTCCATTTTTGTTATTTTTTGTTTTATCGCGTACATAAAAAGTAAGATGTAACATAGTCACTTTGTACGTTGTGAAAAACTTTTTTCATCATAGCAGATAAATCATCGTACAACTCGCATGACATGTCACATGTCACAAATTTCGCATTACCTTATACTTTGTAGCGCCCATGCAAAACGCACACTCTCGTATATATACACACAAGAATTGTTAACGTGAATATGCGGGTCTGGTTACGCATAAGCCTCGGACGTTTGTATCTTCCAACATCGCGTGGTATAAAACCTGATACAGCGGTAGTTATGTATATCCATCCTTGACTTCACAAAGGGACAAAACCGACGTCTCAATTTTTTTTGAACTCACAGATAAGATTGTTCTGACTGAACGTGAGCAAACAAATAAACAACAAGAGAAAAATATAATATGCGCAAAATCAATTCCACGAAATTCGTCGTATACCATTCATTGTCCAAAATGTAATACGAATGCGGTAATTATGAAGGATGAATTACGCGTCTGATTCTTGACACTTTATAAAAAGTAGATTTTAGATTGTCTGCTTATGGTTCAAAATGAGTCAATGACTTAGAATTCCTTTTTATTAATACAAACGTTATAATATGACTATAATTTCAAATTCATCTTAAAAATTACAAACGTCTAAATTGGAAAAAAAGTATTCATTTCTTAATTAAATAACATAAAATTTAAGCAAATCTATCACTGATTTGGCACAACTTTTGTTCAAGAAGTATAAACAAGTGCTCTTCAAGTAGTATAATCTAAATATGTACTCCCTTGTAGGTCTCACATTAGACAACAAATTTCACTTAAAGAAATAAAGTACTATATAATATATTATGTAGCAAGTGAAGTACATTTTACTTTTATTTCTAGTTGAACTAAGACAGAAAACTAGAATGATTTTATGGTCATGTATAGTAAAGTCGTTGAGTGGTGGTTTTTGTTAGCAGTCCAGGAGAACTGGTCCAAGAACCCATGGAGCAACCTTTTGCGTACCGCCCACTCCATTATCTCGGTGATGATGAGTGCGCGGGCGGGTATAGGTCTCGTAACACACATCAACTAGGGATTACCCTTCTATTTTCTTCAGAATAGTGTATGCCATGTAACCACCTTTCTGCTCAATATCATCCCACGTGGGTTAATGGGCAAAATGATTTGCGATGATTCAGAAAAAAAATTTATATTCCAGAACAATTGTCAGCGCGGCTAATTCTGGAGCATGAAGTTCATTTGTGCTAATATTTGTATAACAAATAGAATTGCTTCAACAATTAATGAGCAGAACGAAATAAACGTCTGCATGTATACGATTAAGATATTCTATAACTGATTATTGTTTCAGTACAAATGAGCAATAATATATGTGAGACAACTATATATCACTCGGTAAAACGTGTAGTTTATCGATGTCATTTATTACAAAAGAAATTAATGTTCATACTAAAATCGATTGAATTCAGAAATAAATATCGTCACACTTAATTTATTGCATAATTTAAACGTTCACTTTCTTTGTCATAAGTAGACCAGTTTTAATTCAAGCTAATCAGTTTGACTCATTTTTTCCATTAACTTGATATGTTATTTAAACTTTTGACTATGTTACAAAGTATCGGTATATAACATAATAAGTGAAACTATAAGTACAAAATTAATTCCACTTATACTCTTTTTATAAAGTATATTTCAACGTTCACATTATCGCCGCCCACTTGACTAAGTACTACATAGTTGCAACAGCTAAATTATATGTTGCATTCGTCATGCAATGACACAAGTATGTCTCCAACGGGTGACACTGCCTCCCAGTTACAGTCGGCGAGTGTTCATTGGCTCAAAAATTTTAATAACCCGTGCCAGGGATAGGCTAGACGAGTACGCATGTCCGTCCTCGGATGTCACCACGACTCGGTGACAATACGTACTCGTGCATTTCGATTTCTGGCGGGTCTTGGGAGGACTCTACCAGCCCAGATCAGAGGGGACAACCCTGGACGGAGGTAACTGAGGAAAAGCGATCCCGCGCATGCGCTCTTTATTCATAAGAAAAGTAGACAATACAGCAACTTAAAGATAATAATAAAAATAATCATTATGGTTCATTACGAATAATCAGTGCATTGCTGATTGATATAACATTCAACTAACAATTATATATCGTTCATAACAGTCAATATCTATCGTTATTGATCATCAAGAATCACGGACCAAGTTTATGATTTACCATCAACATTTGCAATGATTAATTGACTGAGTCGAGCATTAACTATTATACATCGTGCATTCAATAATAAGTGTAAATCTTCATATAATTGCAAAATTAACGTATAATCATTGAAAGAAATCTACGTATTAAATGTACAACAATTTGGCTACCTTATACTTAGAAAAAGGTTCAGTGGAAACTACTATAAAATTGTTGAAATTAATAAAACATTAGAATAAAATAATAAAAATTTAGTTATTTAAATTATAATTTTATTCAATTCAATTAAACTTTTCTATATGTGTGTATCAAATTATTCTTAAAGTTTTATATTTGCGTCTAAATTTCGATAAATGTAGTCGCAAATGGAATGTTAATTACAAACATAAAATATTTATTTCTTGAAAACATTTTCTAGATAAATAAACCAAACTTGAATGTGCTTCCGAAATTTACAATTTTAAACGAAAAATGTGTTCGCTGACGGAAACGCGGAATTATTAGTAATTATTTATTGTTAGTATAAATGAAAATTTTGGTTTAACCAAATGTTTATTGTTATTTATATATTACTTATCGAATAACCGTTTTTGTTAATTTTTTTCTATCATACTTTTTATATTCTTTTCATCTTGAATAAATCATGAATATTTCATTGAAAAATCTATTTCAAGTATTCTGACTTGATTAAAAATGATTCACCTTTACATAACATTATTACTCGATTATGATCAAATCTTGAATAATTAATGATAGTTTTTCAACCGCGCTTGGTATTTTCAAATAGAAGGAAAATTGAAAAGAAATAGGGGTGATAAAAGAAGTACAAAAAGAGTAGACGAAGATTCGCCGAGTAAGTGACCTGGGAATAGCAGGTAGCACTACGAAGTAGTCCTTGGGATCGATACGAAGGCGCACGCTGTACTACTATCGTCCGCCATTGGTCCACCCAGACAAACAATTTGATTATTTCAAATAAATTTACTCTATTTCAAATACTCATTTTATTTTTGATACTAAATAATTAAATGTTTTAAGTTTGTTTTAATAATTAAGTTTGTTAAGTTTTCAAGAGAAGAATCTTAAGAATGAACAATATTAATAACAAAATGCAAAATTTTTCTAAAATTATAAAACTTAAATGTAGAAATACATAAAACAAGATCTTTTTTTTAATTCTCTGGATGAAATTAAGAAAATTGAATCAGTTACGTATACAGGTTTTTTACGAAGAGAAAAATGAAATCACGACTTAAACAGTTTTGACTAAGACAAATAAAAGTTAATGAATTAAACACAAATGAGTGTTCATAATTATTCCTGAAATTATATATTTTCACATATTATAATACCGCAATTATCAATCTTTGATCTGCATTTTGCAATACATTATGTACACTTTTTGTTCTCACAATGTTTATGTTGCGATCAATTAATTGTATGTAAAACCTAATAAGTTGAAAATCAATAATAGCCATATTCCGTTCCTAATTTCGATAGTAATTGAGAAGTTAATTATTTTATATTATGTACGCTATACAATATGTGATATTATCGTTTGAATTGTAATATTTTATTATTCATAAGTATTTTTGATGAATAGCTTTATTAAACTTGACATGATTCTCACATAATAAATTCTGATTACGGATTTCACATATCAATTCTTCTATATTCTAACAATATATGGTTTACATAGTTTCTACAATTTCGTATATTTGTTTCTTTAATGTAAAAACTCTTTTTTGAATTATTATGAAATTAATAGTAATATTTCGCTTTATTCAATGAAACTATCGTTTACATTATTATATTACAGATAAACATCGTAAGTTTTATCTTCATTAAAACACCACAGTTCATCATGAATAATTATGATATTATAAACATATCAATTTCTACTGCTTTATACAAAACTATACATGTATTAGGCTGGAGCAATTATAAACGTTAAAGTATAATTGTTCATTACATTATGCATTAATTGAAAATTTCATGTTAATTTTGATTAATTTTTCTATTATCATTTAATATTTTAAAAGCATCATAAAAGTATGTAAATAAACACCATTATCTTTCATGAAATATTTATAATTATATAGTAAATTTAGTATTTTATAATAGCAGAAAAACGAAAATTTATATGTAATTTATTATTTTTATAGAATAAAGTGTGTAATTTTTTTAATGTCCAATTATAAGTTTATTATTGAAAAAATTAACACAATGTTATTGCTGAATATTAAAATCACTTTAAATCCATACTATTGACAGAAACAGGTGAAAACGGCAGACAAACCGGCAATAAACAAACAAAAGCCTAAGCAAAGCTGTGAAGAAAGCCAGAATAGCTGTTCGATTGAATGTTGGAATTTCCTTGGCCTTTCCCTGAGTACGAAAAGCGTGAAATCGCGTGCCGTTGGGTAAAGGCGCGTCGAAAAAGGAGATCATATATAATTCGGAGTCCCACATTTTCCGCGAATCGTTCTGCACGGTGTCGGCACACAATGGCACCGTGCGCGCTATAAAATACGTAACTTTAGTCGGTCTATAAATTGCACTTCCGCTTAAGTTCACAACATATACGTATATATACATTGAATGTTGTCTACACATGTATATGTGTATTTGTACATAAGCGTGTGTGCCGTAAATTGGCTTTTTCACATCGGTCGTTGTGATCGGTTGGTCGGTAACGAGTTTGCCGTCACATATTGCGCGTGCGCGCGAGCGAGCGAGTGTCGTCTTTGCAGATGCGTCGACGACGATAAGCGCGTAAATCTCTCACATGCATTGTGTGTCCGCGATCTCTCACAGGTGAACGGAACAATCCCACGATGACTGTCAACAAAACGCGGCCGAGCAAACGAAGGCGGAGGCGAGTCTTCTCATGCGACGCCCTGGCTCGGAAATGGCTGCTTGAATATGGATGAGTCGAGAGACTCGCGGACACACTCTCATGCTCACGCCGGGGACATAATTGCCTTAATTAACGCTAATATGTTAAATCGCGACGGTTTCCTTTGTCCATCGCCCTCCCAAGCAAGTCGGGGGACGCGAGCCGGCGAAACGCATATGTTGATGGTTCTGGGTTCTTTGATCGCGCGCCTACCTGGGCGTTAAGCATTGTAAAAGATAAATAAAATGGTTTTATATACATGACAAGGGGAAAAACGTCAACTTAACGATGCCAAACGATGGGACAAAAAGTGCGCTTCCGTCTCGCAGCGACGATTACAGCCATTCCCGCGCTCGGTTTCGTCCCATTGTATATATCGCGAACTCCGCAATTTCGAAATAGTAGAGAGTTTTACGAGCGTCGGAGCCAATAACCGTAGTTGTAACTGAGCTTCTGAGGGAATATGATGACTCTGATGTGATCTGCAATGCTGTTCAGAAGCTAACGCAATGGTTGTTTCGGCCAATTTATGTAACGTTGTCGTGTATATGCGAGTACTGAATATAGAAACAAATTCACAATCTTCATAGCTGAAGGAATTCGGAAAATGCTGAGAAAAATATGTTTTTATGGAAAAGAAAGACATAAAATGAAGATGCAAAGGCAATTTTCATTTATTATACTGAATGAAATTTGGTTTTTGAGCAGATATGTATATGGAACACGTGATATTAAGCAGATTTTTGTATTATAAGCAGAAATAATTATTGTTCTATAAATTTCTTATATAATATCTAAAAAAAAACGATAATACAATGAAAAAGTTGTATAATGTACATATCTTTAAATAGACTGTCAAACCGAATACAAGAAACAGTTCTTTTCGGTACTTTAGTAACGATGTTAGTTCGGAAAAGTGGCACGAGAATCATAGAGTGTTTTTTTTTGTTCTCGTCGTTATCAGAGGCGCAGCAACATGATTAGAAGCACGCAGTGATTGCACGTCCTTTTCGAGGTGACTCAAACGTGCAAGCTGGAAAATGCAGATACATAAATTCATGAGCGAGTAACAACCAGTGACGCCACGCTAGCTTCCGTGCCGCTGCGCGCGGCAATCGTATTCATGAACCGACACGGTAATTAGGGACACTAGCTCGCTTCACAACCGGAAGTCGCCTCGGAGAATCCTCCCTCTGTGCAGCAAGAATATTCGCCGGAAATATTTATGCATTCCCTTCGTTTCGTCAGGAACGCAAGGATTCCAAATCGTCTCCTTATTGTCCGCTTACCTACTGTCAGCCATCTGAAATTATACCGTCGCTATATACACGACTTTTGCACACAACGTATACGTCAAGTAATAACAGTGACTTCAAGTCGACCTCAAGTCGTTCATTTTTGCTTTATAATATGTACGTGCTGAGCAATTAAAACCAAACATTACTGTCCTATTTCAATCATACTGATTCCATCAACAAAATAATGCACGGAATTGTGCTTCTAAAATGTAGAATATCTGTTATCAGATTGTTATGATTATTCATCATTAATTATAACTTCAAGAGATGAAAAATATTTTAAATGAGGTGTAATAAGCATTCAAATGACAGTTCATGATTAATATTAACAGCTTTATTTTTTAGCAATAAAATATTAATGAATCTCTGCAAATATTACTTTAATTCAATGTAATAAAACGCAATTCAATGTAATATATATTGATTGAAACATTAACAGAATGCTCTAACATAATATTTTGCAATGATAAATTATATAAAAAGAAAATCGAATTTAATAAGAACATATAATATCTACATTACGGACTGAGCTTGAATTATAGCGGATCGTTTGTATTGGATCTGTGTAAATAAATTGGTTGATGCATGATTATTTGAAATATAAAATGAAACATGAAGCCACGATCTCGGAAAAAAGCGGCAGAGATATAGACGGAAAGAGGAGTTGCTGAACAAAGCGTAGTACGTAACTCTGCCAAGCTTATAATGAAGATATAACCGTGCTCGCTGCTGAGACATCTTTACGTTCGCGAGTTGTACTGGGCTTGTTACTTCGTTATGGCATACGGGCCACGATACTGGCGCAGGCGTTGTTGTTAATCAAAGACCTCGTGCTGAAATAACATACCCTGTTGCACCGCGCGCCACCCGCCGTGGTAATTTTTATAAGCATCCCAAACGCGACACATGAGTTCGATCGAAATCCGAAGACCACTTGCGGCGCTTCAATCTTACCGATTTTTCTTCTTTTCTTTTCAATAAAAATCGGTAAGATTTTTTTCCGATTTTTCAATAATAATCGTCAAGAAGTATTTGCAAAAACACAAAATATAATGCGCCTTTGTTGAACAATGTATAATTATATTTTCATATGATTATAGATCACATTTTGTTGGTTCAATTTTAGTTAAAATAGAAAAAACGTAGTCTAAAATTGTTATAGATATTCCGAAAATAATTATAAATGGGAAATAAATATTTAATATGTGAATGATTGAAAAGACATCCGTTTAAATACATTAAAGCAGCTCTGCTAAATTATAATTTTAAATAATGCACAAAAATGCGATTCGTTTAATTTTACCAAACAACTTGTTAACAAACGATATTTAATAATTCATTAATACAACTGCGTTTGCGATATATGCGATGGTCATTAGTACATAATGAAAATGGATATTTGAAGCGCTTCGAGAGTCGCATCCACTGGAAATGAGTCATTGACTTATAGCACATTTCATAATTAAACGAGTATTGATTATACGACGTAAAAAATATAAATGTCAGAATTCTATCAGCAGCATAATCATCCGCCAATCCACCAAATTAAATTTAAGTTTCAACAAAATTAATCACAAAATTAAATTTAATTTTTAATATATATTTCAAAAAAGCAATACTGACAAAAGCATTTTTATTGTAATTAAATTTCGAATCGCAAATGAGAAAACTGTTCATCAATTTTTGTAAGGACTGCGTGTAAAATGTGGTCAAAATGCCAGTGACAGAGGAATCAAAGTTTGAAATTCACGACAGCTATGCTTGATAATAAATTCATTTTATAAATTTGTTCTGCAAATGTCAAAACATAGCGCGGCTGAATTTGAACTCAACGTGATTTGCCGATAATTATTTCGGCATCAAAATAATCCGCAAAATTTCCATGTTCAAACATAGATACGTCAAATCGGTGATATAAGCAAAAATTTAATTTGACGAGTGTAGAGAGAAAAAAAGAGAGTGCAACGCGTCAAACATTTATTCCGGGCATTTAGTCTTCTGCATGCAATTATCGAAATCAAAATCAACGAAGATTAATACACTTTCGCGGTAAAGTCATATTTCCTGTCAGATTAATAAATGTATTTAAGTCCCTTGATTTGTAAAGATATGCCATTATATATCTATTAAGCTTCCACCCACCGCAAATAAAGAGCCATGCCGAAGTCGTTAAGGTAGCGTCCGCATCGTTGGGAATGAGTTTTTTTAATATCTCGTCGCCACGCTCTTAAGACCCGCCATGTGTCTAAGACTAAAAGGATTTGGCAATAAACAACATTGAGACCGAAATTAGGTACGTGAGGGCAACTGAGTCGCGATCTACATAAAAATCCCCCGTAGCGCTCCGACGGTGGGTGAGGCGCTCGATATATTAACGATGTTACCGAGGCCGGAGAGAAAAAACAAGAAGGGGATAAAAAAGAAATGACTTTTTTTCGCGCCCTATCTGCTTGTATTAGCTGTCATTTTAATGTTAATATCGCTCCTCGTAAATTTTCAGTTCTTTACAGCTTTTCATCTTTTTTATCGTCATGAATTTATTGTTTGAAAATAATTTTCGCGCAAATTTAATACAACCATCCCTAGCAATTGTTTTTCATTCGAAATGAAATGAAAATGTGCGAAAATAATTTTGATGCTATTTTTTTTCAACGGACCACATGAATAGATGTCAAAAGAATTCTTATCATATTTTTATTACACATATATTGTTTATAAATGCAGTTCATTTTAACGTTAATTCTGATGTAATAAAATGTGACAACTTAATAAAGATGTAACATCATATATATTTATTTCAGAAATTCTACAAGATAGCCTCGCCCCATAACTATTCATTTTTTTTCTTCGTTCGTTACTTTTCTACAGTAAAAGGTCGACAAGGGCGCGACTGGGGAGGACGCATAAGAAGTACAGGTTACCATCGGTAAGTGTATCTAATTACCCTGGTGTTTACGTCAACGTTTACCGTGATTTACGGCAAAATTGTGGCTGCGACCTTCGCCCGAGACGGAGAGTTAAGGCACAGCTCCAGAGAAGCGTACCGCGGCTAAAACTTTAAAGCTGATTCGGTCGTTTATCATGGCGGCATATTCCGAGATGCCTTCGGCTAAAAAAATGAATAATATGACCACAAAACGGACTAATCTCAGTCCAACTATCCGCGTATTATCTACGATAATTTCATGTTGATCGTCATCTTCTCTTTCTATGTTCGTTGTGAATTTCGAAATCGAAATCATTGGTTGACGTTATAACATTTTATGATTCGTTCGACGTCGATTAAGCGAACATTGTTGTTTTTTATTTTTATTTTGAGATTTTTGAGAAACAACTCGCGGGCAAAGCTTTGATTTTTGATGAATTCCGATGAATTTCGTTCGATTTGTGACAATTAATATGGAATCCAAAATTGTAATTGGGGTTTATATGACAAGGTTCGCCTTACGTGATGAAGTGCCTCATTTTGTTTCAAATGTAATCGTTTAAAAATGATTTACGTGTCGTAGTTAGAAACACAATGCTGCCAATTTTGTTGCAATTTAAGTCAAATTAAATGTAATTTTTAAGTTTGATTGTTTTATCCTAATAATAAAGAATGCAACAATTTTTATAAAATTTTATATACGTATATGTATTAGTCAGACTGGTGGAAGACAATTAATTAAGTATCTTCGTTGTTGTTAAAAGATAATGCATATTTGAATGCAAAACTTATCAGAATTATCTTAGAATAAAGTTATCCTTCATCTGCTGCTAACGTTTAACATGCATCCTTTAATCTCGCGTGTGACCCATATTTATTTTATACATATATAATTTACAGTGTACCTTATACATCAGTACAAATATATATTTTTATAATTTATTCTGCATTGAATAATATTCCCAGAATATTATATTACGAAGATAAATATCTTTAAGAAAAATATTAAATGTCCAAGGTTTTGACAAAATGACAATGAATGTTTGATTAATTTATTTTACAATTATGTTTTAATACAGAACAAGTTGAAAACTTATTCTGTATTATCATTAAACGGTTAAACTAAATTTTATAAAATATACGAAGTTCTAAAAAATTTTCAAAATATAAAAAATATTTTAAAAGATAATGGAGTTTAAAATATTTGTTTAAAAAGTCTGAAAGTCTGGAAAAAATTTATAATTGTCTAAAAATACATTATTTTCTTAATACTGTAATTGTAATTAATTAATTTGTTCGGAGCATATAATCAATTTTCATAATTTCTACATTTTCCGTTAACAAATAACTGAAGCACGTTCAACGATATTATTTGGACACTATTATTAACGATATCTTTTAATAATATTGTCCAAACATATTTCTCATTGTATACTTGCATAATTAATTCCCGCTCGATGATTAAATTTCAACGTATCAAAATTTAAAGCGCGAAAATTTATCGGTCCATTTTATAAAAGACCGCGGCGTTGCCCGTGATCAATAAAGCCAATAATTTATAATACAAACACTACGTCGAGGTGATCGAACGATTTGCGATTTTGTCGCGCGTAAATTCGCGAATCCCTTAACTGCGCTAAAAAAATAATTATCGTATCCTGAAACCCGAGGCTATATATTTTAGCAACATTATGTGTCAAGATTTATATATGACAAATTCCTTTTTAATGGTCCCAACTCGCTTACTCGCCGTTTAGTGTAATTCGCGGTTTCCTGTGTCTTCGTCTTACGTTACTTACTTTTTCCCCTTTTTTTCGATTTTTTTCAATGCCGCAAAACGAGTCGTCCGATCGTCATCCGCGCGTTAGAGCTACACATATAACGCCTCCAAATTATAGGATGCCAGGGTTCATCCATCACTGAAAGCCTGAGCGCAAAAGGGACCAGAGTTACGCCCCGTCATTTAAGTCGTTAGCAATTTCCTGCGCGGGCCTAGTTTTCAGCCAAAATTCCATATGGAACGCGCCAATATCCGATATTTATAATGCGACCTCGTCGCGGATCAAAAATCCGATCTCGACAATAAATTTTGCGAGAGCATAAAATCCCGACCTCCTGATGTCTCTTCTTTCCCCGGCTGGCCATGAGAACCAAATTTTGATTCCACGCTCGCAAAATTGACCGCTGCAATTTCCGTCACTTTATTATTATAACTTATAAATTATTAATCGCTATAAATTCGAGTGATCTTCAGCGTTTATCGTTTATTATATCCACTAATTTTTATGTGATAAAAAATTCTAATATAATGTTATATATAAAGTGAATCGCAAATTTCATACTTAATGAAAAAATTGTTTATTTATAGGAAGTGTTTAATTTGAAATTGCAATTTTATTAAATTCGTAATCATGAAGCAGAGTGGATTATTCTATAAATTAATTTGCATAGAAAACGTAAAATAAAATACAAAATATTTCACTGGTAACTATGTAGGATATCATTTTATTGTAAAGAAATATTAATATTATATTGTTTTGTAAAAAAAAGTTTTTCCACAACTATTCATCAACAACAGATTGTTTTATAAAAAAAGCTGATATTTTATTATTATAGTAGAAAATGAGAAAATACCGCAAAAGGTAAGTTGCATTATGAGAAGTGTTACAAGTTGTTCATTGGATGGATAGAGTGCAGTAGTACATGGGCATTTAAAACCTCAGTCGGTAATTTATATATAGTTGTATTATTATAAGTAACATGAAAGTATTATTCATTCAGAACTCAGTCGGTAAAAGATATATGATACCTGATTAACTATTGAAAAGATAGGATTCTATTAAGTTTCTACACTCATTAATTCATCATTCTTACAATAAAACATAAATTATTTAGAAAAGAATGATTAATGACTAATCTAATTATTTAGTCACACAAATGGGAGCAAAAAAGTAACACTAAATCTGATACTATTTATTCAATAAAACTTAAGTATGTTTTTCTTGTGAAAATTAATTTTTGTTAACTTACAGTTTATTTCTTAATTTGTTCATGTAATTAGAATTAAATTTGGTAATATAAATATAAAATAAATAAACAAAATAATTGAAAGATTTGAATTAGATTTTATAATTTGTCTAAAATAAGTAAGATAATTAAGATAAGATAATTTAAGATAAGTTATCATTATAACTAGTTTAAGATAATTTGTCATTATAAATAACTATTAAATTTAATTTACACAATTCGCTAAATTTCATTTGAAATTATTATTTAAACCAAAACTTGGATCTGCATCTAAAAAAAAAAATTTTTATTTTTAAAATAATAAAAATATACAGAAACTGTATTATAAAGTATTCTAATTAAAACATAGAATTTTAAGTAATCAAGGGAATGGTTGGTAATGAAATTTAAATTAATGTTCAAAATAAATTAATAGCATATAAAATTTAATTTAATTAATACAAATTTAATTAAAAACGCATGTTTAATTAGTAATAAATTATGTTATTAATCTATAAATACACATAAAATGCTTAGAAATTTTAAAGTCAGTTTGCATGCATCCAAATACTTGTTGACAGTAGCATTATAGAAATTATATTGCCTTACACGGCGTTTACCAAAAGCGCAAATTACACCTGTAACTATATCCAAAAGCGCACTCACAAAACTACCAAAAGCGCATTTTTTAGACGACCAAAAGCGCAACTTCTAAAGGGACTTTTTTTATTGCCCCAAACACATTTTTCTTCTATCTGTTTTCCAGGTAGATGTTACGACTATTTCGTTTTCAAATTTTGAAGTAAGATAAGATTTCTTCGACGTAAGATTGTAAAAAAGGTGAGTTGTGATAGATTTCTCGCACAACTCGAGTGGACGCTTAACAGGTTAGCCTGTGATTCACAAAAACTAAGTGGACGCTTAACAGGTTAGCCTGTGATTTACCCATTCTCGATTTTCATCCACCCGAGTTTCATCCAGGAGGGAGTGTTTTGATAGTTTTTTCCTCGAACGCAAACCAAATATTTTACTTTTTCGTCTATTTTCCTTTCCACTTTTAGGTCAAATTAACATTTTTTATGATTCAGCTAGTAAATTTCTGAAGAAATGACCTATTTGGGGTAGTTGCGCATATTGTATAAGTATTCGTGCGTTTTTGGACACTTTTCAGTCGTACTTTTTAAGTGATGAAAAACAGGTGAATTGCGCTTTTGGTATACAGCCGCCTTACATCCATTAAAATATTATTACTTCTTACATCTATAACATATATTTCGAGACTTAGAAGAGCATTATTAAAAAATCACTTAATAATTAAAAGAACAGTCATATTTTTCTTAAGTAATCTAATTGACCTATATATTATTTCAAATAACTTTTTAATTTATTATATCTATCTTTAAGCATATGTAACTCAAGATATATATTATTTTTTAATTAATTTAAACCAGAGAATTATTCTACATTCAAGTGTCACTCATTTCTTGATCAATAAAATGCTCTTTATTTTTACTATTTTGATATCTATTTCTATCAAGATACTCCTCTACTCTATCAAAATTATTTCTTCCGGAAAGTCGCTCATTTTCTTTGTCTTCGTTTGTTCCTGACATCAACCACGGCATCCGTTGATCGTCACTTCTTATTTTACTCAAATTCACCTGTTTATTATTGTCTGCGCTATTGGAGCCCTGAAAATGATCCTTTGCATCTGTAATCCTTTCTTGGTTTCGTTTATCTTCATCTCTATTATATTTCACCTGCGAAATCGGCTCATACTGATTCGGTCGTTTACTCCAATTGTCCAAATTTGAATATTTGTTAAAAATATTCGGGTGATTATATTTATTATAAGGTCTTCTCGTGGGATCAATCATATTTGTTGGTCTTATACGTATTCCATTTCTGTCAATATTCGGAACATGAGATGTTGGCGGATATGGTCCAGTATATCGTGGATGATTTCTAATGTCTACAGGTTTTCGCACAATTTCCGGCAGTGTTGCATAATAAATGATTCTTTTGGGTTTAGACGGACTCGTGGGACGAAGTCGTTCAAAAGAATCCATATATGGATCCTCTCCTTCCATATCAAGACGATAACGATTGTAATAATAAGGCGAGGATAATGGCACAGGTGGCATTTTAGTTCTCATGTCCACTGGAACACGATAATAATAATCACGATCTCCTTTAAATCTGTTTGGATACATTGCTCTAGATATGGGTATTTGATAATCTCTGCCTCTGCTGTTATAACTGCGAAAGACCGGATGCATGTCATAATCTTCATACATCTGTCGCGGTGCAGCTAATTCGCGACTTTCTCGTTCTCCGGAATAATATTTACGACTACTTGTGACAAAATCAATCTGAGGTGGTTGATAATTTCGAAAAGTATCCGTCGGTTCTTCATTTGGTATCGCACGACTCAGATCATCCATTGCCGTTCGACGTCTAAATTCAACTGATATTGGCTGCGTAGACCAAGACTCCGACGGAGATTCTGAACGTTTTGATGATTGTCTGTCGGTACTCTTAACTTCGCCAATTTTTTCCATTTGTTTATCCGAATTTCGACGTGCTCGAAAGTCATCATCGGGTTTTTGCATTTGTGCTGAGGACTTGTCAAAATTATTTGGGATATCCAACTTTTCAACCAATTCGTGAACATTCAACTGAGAATCTGACATGTTGTCCATACGTTTTTCTTCAACAGTGTCAGTGGTTTGTCTTTTGAATCTGTCTTTATCACTTTCAAGAAGACTAACAATAGCTCCGATGGTATCTTTAACTATTGGTATATACTTAGGTTCGAACCATTGCGACACGATATTAGAATCATTAACATAATCAGTTCTATTTGAGGTGGAATCACCCGAATTTCCAGTTAATTCAAGTGACGCTGTTTGATCCAGTATCAGCAATAGAGAAAATATGAGTAGTGTTTTTGCTGTCATTGTAATCTGAAAATCATAAAAATTAATGAACCATACAGCCTATGACTAATAACTATAATTATATTGTAATTATAAATATATATGAAATGAACTTTGATTTCTATAATAACACAAATTTCATTCTGTAATCTCATACATATATCGTGCATCAGATCATAAAAATTTAATAAACATCTTAATTAACTAGAGCAACTCTAATTTAACATTGATTTTCATCCAGGCGGACAATACAACTGCGGAAAGTCCACGCACTGTGCTCTTCCGGTGCGTGGCCAGATTTCATTGCTTTGCTTTGAATAACCGAATGCTAATTCCGTCATCCCACTGCACTCTTCATGACAAATATAATTTTGTAAGAACTTCCGCGCTTTTATTTTCAATTCCGGTCTTTGTCAAACCCGGCCTAACTCTGATTGTATCACTATTGATTTACACACTTATACATTTTATTTAGATATTTTTGTTCGTTTTTCATAACAAATTTTATCGACTTTATACAAAAGTGTTTCAATCATACAATTATGATGTCTTTCATTTTTTATTTCTATTTAAGTATTATTTATACTTTTAAAAAGAAATAAAAATTAAAACTTTATTAAAAAGAAAATGTTCTAAATATTTTGATTAGGTTTAGAATTATATAATAAATTAAAAGTAAAGTAGTTTTACGAAGTTTCTATTTAAACACATGCTACCTGATTGTTCGACATCGGACCTATAAAAGCGCGATTGAGAAGCACTAAAGTGTCTTTTACGAGCCATTCAATGCTTGGATTCCACGATACTCGGTAGTGGCCGGACGGGGAAAGGGTTCTTATACCTAAACACTCGGTGCCGCCAGTTTTATTCCCATCCTTTTATTCTTATCAAATCACTATGAGTCGCGAGAATGTCTCAGGTGTCGCCTTTCTCGAAACGAGGGTACACTAAGAAAACTCATAGAGTAAAATTTATTAGCATTCTAATAAAACTGGGATACTCTTGCTCAGATTTTAAATAACATAATTTATTTTATCTTTTTGATTAAGATCTATACTAAATTTATGATTTTGCCTAATAAATTTAGTATAGATGTTAATGAAAAAGATAAAATAAATTATATTATTTAAAATCTGAGCAAGAGTATCCCACTTTTATTAGAATGCTAATAAATTTTACTCTATGAGTTTTCTTAGTGTAGGGTTTGGGATATTTGTTATATTCGATTTATTTGTTTGATTGCAAATGAACTTTTGAAAATTAACGTGTCGTCAAAAAAAAATTAATAAATTTAATAAAATTCAGATGATTCAAAATCAGCTGATCTATTAATAACGTTTGTTTCCTTTTTGTCAGGAGTCACTGACCTAATTACAAATTAAAATTTCTTTTTGACAGCTCGAGCCGAAGTAAGCGATTAGAACGTATGTAAAGTGAGCGGCAAATTTCGTGATCCATATACAATACTTTTTGTAACAAATCAATAACTGTATAATGAAAATAGTGTTCTACAAATTATTTACTTTAAAAATAAAATACTTTTAAAATAAAAAACAGAGTGTAAAATGTAAAAATTAGAAATTTAAATTCACATATTTACATAATCGCAAAGTGCACTATTAAACATTGATCTTTTTACGGTTCAACGGTTGATTGCTGACACGCGGTCATAAAATAAATATTCACATTGTGTGCAATGTAAAAGATGAAAAGAAAATAAGACAGGGAGGACGATGCTTTATAGCGGAACAAATCTATGCCGCTGTATCACATTAATATGACAACCCGCCGCCGTTAACTTATGAAGCTAATATTCTTGACTTTACAGTTAAGGTCATTTCAACGGAACTAACATTTTTGCAACCGAATATTGTAGTTTTCCGTGTGAAACCATAACTCTCCAAGTAATGTCACATTATCACTTCTTGTTTAACTTGTTGACCGTTATCATAAAGAATCATGATTTTTAGTTCATAGATCTACTTTCTTCAATGACTCAAGCCTGTTTCATTTAAATAAATAAACCAATTGTATTTAAATTGAGTACTAACATTTTTGCATTCTATGTCATCGTATAATCACTTTATGTACATAACGAAAAAGAAATAACAAATAATTTATAGAAAATTAATTTTTCAAAATATTCATTTTTAGTATTAATTGATAGTGATGATATTAATGATAGTTGATGTTTATTAAATTTATTTTACAAATTATATTTTTTACTAAAAAAATGTTTATATATATGTATGAATTTATAATAAATATTGTCAATTTATGAATTGGAATTTGTGCCTAATTTATGAAATAAATGTTTATAAACGAATGTTTTTATAATATTATGTCAATTATATAAATAAAGTAATATTGTACTTACATGTAACAGATATTTACTAATTGATGGTATAATAAAACATTAGTTTCAATTCCAAAAATTATTCTGTATTTTCAAATTATAAAATTATATTTAAATGCATCAAGTTGTATCGTCAATATAACATATATGAATGTTATCCTCAAACACTGTATGAAAGCGCACTGTTCGAAGTTACAACCATGACTGAACCTGCTCCTTCGCATTCCATCCTCACTTGTGGTGGCCATATCGCAAACATATACTTGTTCCTACTGTATGATACTATATGATAATAATAAAACGTTTACGTTCAATAAGCTCTTAGTAATTATAGGATAGATAATTGACTTCTGTTATTTTGTTGATTGTCCTACATTGCGTTTTATCTTTAATTTATTAATTTATATGTTGATAGTTTGTGGACAAATAAATGTTTATTTAAAAAATAATAAAATAAAATAAATATTGAATAAATGCATGTAATGATTTTACATTTATAATGTAATGTTCAGCTAATAGGTTTTGTAAGGAGAAATATCACTCGCGATTAAAATTAACTTTGCATATTATTTTTTATTGGAAGCAGTTTCCTCTTTATAATTTTCGAACCTAATGTGTGAGCACAAAATTATGGAACAAATGCCTGAAGGACAAAGGGTTTTACTGTCCCGACAATTTTGTCTACTGCTAATAAAGAATCGTATTTAATAACCTGATTCCCTTACAAATCTAAAATTATTATTAAATGAATCTCTGGTACAAAATACCCGATCTTGGTTAACTCAATTAGGTACTGTTAGAAATACTTAGAAACGAAATTCAGTTATTATAAAATTCGTAATTTTGTTAAGGTGGGACATGGGACTAACCCCAAAACAGCATTTTCTATATCAGTCAGAATTAAACATAACAGTTAGAGTTTCTTCGTAATTTAAATAAATGTTCTTTAACCGCTTGATGAGCACTTGAATTGTCTACATATAATGTGTGTATTATGTGTATACTTTGCAGCGTTCGCTCATCAAACAGTTAAGTTAATGTCTTTCGTTTTTCTAAACTTTTACTACTTAGAAGATGAGATATTTATTTTGAAAATATTGAAAATTTACATTATTTGTATATATATATATCATGTTTCAATATTTTAAGTAAAATATCTCCGGATCTAGTCAGACAAACATACTCCTAATTTGCAGAATGAAAGACAATAATATAATGAATAATTAAGTGAAATCTCATTAAATTCTAACTATATATACGTTTTTTTGGACGTCCCACCTCAATGCTATGGACAATGGATGTTCCTAATAAATGATATATGTATTCAAACAGAAAACTGAAAATATTTTTTTATTACTTATAATCAGAGATGGGTAAAAATAATTACCCAATTACTTATATTAAATTTTAAAAATTGGAAAAATATTATACATTTTAAAAATAATTCAAAACTTTATTGTTATTTGGCAAGTTGTAGAGTCGAATAAACAAATAATTCTATTTATGATCTTACTTTTAATTTTTTTGAAAACATAATTTAATTTTATTTACAAAACTAATGGTTAATTAAAAATTCAATTACTTTACAATTACTTTTTGAATTAATATGCATATTTTTCACTTGTTTACCAATAATAACTATGGTACCTCCATTTTTAGTTGAAAACAGTCTTTTTATAAGATAAATATGCAATTTTTTACTACTTGATTGTATTATTTTTAATAATTATTAAATATATTGTTTAATTGAGTAATGGGCTTGCCCATCTCTGCTTATAATGTGAATTATAATGTTAATTATAATGTAAATTATAAAAATGTTTTTTCGGCACACGGTGACAGAAAATGCAGTTTCTATCTCTAGGGAGTTTTAAAGAAACTGCATTTTCTGCTCCCTTTTGACAAAAAATATCGCTTGCACCATGAAAAATGAAAGAAAATGCTTTCCTCGTGCGATTACAAACCTCGTCTTCAGCTCGAATTGTAAACTTCGCACTCGGTAGCAAATTTTCTTTTTCATTTCCCTTGGTGCAAAATATACTATTTCGCACGTAAGACCCTGACACAAATGTTGTACAAATATGTATATTTACGCTGTCTAATATATAACTATATTTTGGTGGAATAGCGCTAAGAAATATGTGCCCAAATTTTATACTCATATATACAAAATTCAACAACAAATATGAACACAAATAATATTCAAAATGTATCAGAATCTATTTTGATGGTATTTTTGTATGAATAAAGATAAATTCATGTTGATAGAAGTACACAGTTCAATGTTGTAATAAATATACTCATATTTTTTCCATCTATCGTTTATTTTCATATTCAGTCTAATCTACAGCAGCCTGAAATGAAATAGTTTATAATTATATAATCAATATTAAATGTCGACAATATTTCAAGATTTAACCTACCAAATACAAATAATTATAATGTAATTATTAAATATCACTATTACTTCTGCAATGAAACAGGTTATGTTATATTGTAACAAATACTTAAAAACGAATACAATAAGCACTTATCCTTACCAAAGATAGTTTAATATGCTCCAAGTTATTTAGTACTATTATAATTAGTTTTTGCAGTAAAAATGTTTTTATTTAATTATATTAATTAAATGTTGTTTTATTTATTATTTCATTTACGTACAAATACCTTCCTTTCATGCACATAACACTTAGAAACATCTCGACATCCGTTAGTTGGTATAAAGTATATCTTTCTTATCGACTTTCGATTCATATTTTTGAGCTTCGATAACTCAGTAACATCAACGGATAAATATCGAGGAGTGCGATTACGACCCGATGATGGGACGAAGTTTTCTGTGACTTTCCATTTCTGAGTTTACATTATACCATATAATGATATTCAGATTCAGTATTCCGCAAATAAGTATCTACAAGTAAGACTCAAGCAACGAAAGTATTTAAATGTTTTATCTCCAATAGCTATATGGTCATTTAAGTTTGGTGTAAAAACTTCCGTAATGTAAAAAAAAATAATAGTATCTGTTATTATTTTCTATGATTATATTTTGAGAATTAAGATGATTCTTCAGTCGAATTCGCTGCTTCTCTTTCCCGCTAATAGAGTCTTCATTAGCTCTATCCTTTTTGTTCTTATATAGCTGAAGAATCACCTTAAGAATACAAAATTATTCATACATGAACAAACAAATATGAAATATTATTATTTTCAAGATAATCAAACATTTTTTTATACAAAAATACATTATGAAATGCGAAATATGCGGTTTTTGTAAACTTTTTAAAAAGTCATCATGTAGCAACGAGAAACTTGATAATAGCAAAACTTAATTATTTTCACAATTAAATTCAAACTTTAAATTCAAACTTGACTGTTTTTTTTCTCTTTGCAACTAGGATTTAGGAATATATTACAGTAATATTTCTTAACCACAGAAGAAATAATTTAAAATTACACTATTAACGTTGATGGTAATAACTGCAACTGTTATTTGTAGAAATCGAGATTTTGAAGAACTATGTACCTCGTAAACTCTTCTTTGATTCTTAAGAATTTATTTTCTAACTGAACTTTAACATTGATTTCCATTTTATCAATTTTCTTTCTTATAATAACAACGAATAAAATATGCAATGTACAATTGATCATAACTTTTTATATTCAAACATTTGCAATCTGAAAATATTCTTAATTTTATGAATGTTGAAATCGGGTTGCCTATAAAACGTGACATTGTAACACTGAGTGTGAGCTGTCGAAACATTTTTACATTCATAGAGAAGACTAATGCTTAGATGTGGGTTTACGGGTCGTCAGTCAAACCGCCGACCGATTGGCTTCTTTAGACTTTTCTTTGTTGAATGTCTTCGTTATTTTTCCGGTCGATGACCGTCGATGGCCGACGCGCGGCCCTGAAGCTATAACTGAAAGAGTCTCGAGGGAACCAAGAAAAACTTGGTGCCATAAAAACTCACCCCGAACGTGAAATTATCGCATCACGACCTCCCGCGATTGAACCAGTTTCAGTCTGAATTTCATTTTCGTACGTGCACTGTCGAAACAGCAGCTTAAGAATTCAAGGAACTGCAAGCAAACTGCACTCTCGTTATATGATTTTAAAGTATCTTTTCGGCAATTTTACCTTCGATCTTCTTTCAGTTTTTGTATATACGTATTTTAAGGCAATAGCATAAAACAGAATTTATTTTTCAAGATAAATATTTTATCTATAACAAGTTTTTAATCTGAAATACACTTTATTTATACATCAACTGTTAATTAATTCAATCTAATTATCATTAAACGAATTAATTAAGCATCGTCTATAATTTTCTATTTACAATCAAGAACTTCCTATGACAACATAAAATACAAGTCATACACTTTTTTTCGTTTGTTGTATAATAATTTATAATTTTCTTAAATCATATAAAATCTTTTTTTTTCTTAAGTAGCAAAAACGTGTTGACATTTAATGAATGATCTCGTTGCAGATCTCGCTTTAGTGACAAGCTCTAATGCTTATACAACGCAGCAAGAGCTTTTATCGTCCGGTGGATCGTGGCAAGAGGTATTTCACCGATCGAATCGCGTAAATCGCTGTTACCAACTTAATTGTGAACGCAGTATCAGGCAGTTATCGATGTTGAAGATGACTTTAGACATACAATCCAAGTCGATTTTGTACACTGATAAACACTTTTCTTTCATGCAAATCCACAAATGAAAAGAAACGCGCGATTAACTAAGCCTTATTCGGTGAATTTACATTTTCCTTCGTGCAATTTATTTAATCGATTAATCAACAAGACAGATTCTTCGATAGTTATTTTAATTATGTCTATATATAACACACGTATGGCGAGTAAATAAATTTGTTAATATAAATAATTAAATTCGATGAATATAGATTAATTGCCGAAAATTATGACGTGCAATAATTATAATTGAATGATTACCGATTTGTATTTATATATAAAAAAAAGAATGAAGCTCGATAAACCGGTTCACTTTATCGAACGAGTAATATGCGCGCAACTTTTCTATCACTAAACATCCCCACCTTTTTTTGTTACTAACATGCGACAACTATAGAATCGAAAGCTGCGTACGGGTATACAGACCAGGATATCAATAGACTGTCGACCTTGATTGACAATTAGATGCGGCCTAGATCGCAATAGGATCATCCTGCTTGGCAATTGCATCTATCTAGCTACCGTGTTCATACTACGACGTAATGAATACATTATTTGCAAATTTTCAAATAACCACAAAGACGTTTCCACAATCTTTGAAATTTGAATAAGCAGAATTCACTGAATCTAAGTGCAAATATTAAGTGATTTGAACATTAAAACTCATTCTAACCCGCTGAAACTCCAACGAGTTAGAACGAATGGATTTGCACTGTTTTTAACTTGTAGAAAGTAAAGATATCCATATTAGTTAAACATCAAACGTGTTTAATATTAGAAGAACTCGTTAGCCTTAAATCATATTTTTTAAAAATAGTACAATATATATAATTGTAAGAAAGTTCGACAATCTAGTCGTTTTATATGGCTATAAAATTCAAATTTATTAAACTTTAAGAACACATATAAAATGAAGTGATTTGACAGTCTTGAAATTATCTTCTATATATCAGTCAAAGTAAGATAAAATGATCACATTTCAGGACGTTACAACTCAAATGATCCGTTGATTGGTCCCTCGAGGGACGAATTAACTCTTTAACGATTCAAATAAACACTTGAAAGCGCTTTACCACCTACCGCGAGAAGTAGATGAAAATTTTGTTAATTAACGGTTCGATCAACGTTGGATAACGATCAACGACGCAAAGAAACCCAAACGATCCATTCGGAAAAAATCGTGTCGACAAATGTCAGACTTTTCGCGCCATTAACACCGTGAACTATATATCACATAGTCATTAATATCTCCTTCCACGTTTCAATGTTAATTCAACAAAAATGACAATAATTTCACGTACAAGCGTAGCCGCACGATGATATATTTTCACCTTTAGTTTCTAGATGATAGTGAAACAATTTTTCGATGTGAGTTGCGACGTGCAAGTTTAATGATATGAAAATCACATAACTGGTATCAACGAAACTATAAATTTTCGGTACGACAAACCGGATTGTGCTGCTCCAGTTGGCGCGTGTCGAAAAATGTATGTATGGATTTGTTCCAAATGACGAGAGCGATTAAAGTTAGAATTTTGTCGTCACGAATTCTTCTTAAAAATGCATCATAGTGAGTTTCACGTCGTATAGGGAATTCCTGTTTGATTTATACAAGAAACCTGACGATTCGTATTAATTATATGGTTTCGGTTTTCCGTTTTTGTCGTATTGAAATTTAATATAAAGCACTTTCACATTATGTGAAATCAACTATGTTTGGAAAATTGTGACTTTAAATTATTGTTTCAATGAATGATTTTGTATTTATTATATTAAGAAAACAATCTATACAAATGTATACAGAAGTTTGCAAATTTAATTGAAACAGCTTCTTAGAATGAACAAAAGCTATAAAAATTGCATACAAATTGAAATTAGATTTAAATGATCAAATGTCTTTGGGACATTAATGCAAAAATATCGAAAGTGATGCAATTCGACTACCATAATGGTAGAGATTATATTCCTGCAAAGTGGAATCGCCTGTATTATAAAACCTAACGTTCATCGTCAAGTATCGACAGATAACACGACTTTGCGAAAGCCTGATCATGACCTTTCACTCATTGTATATTATTGTATGATTAATGCTAACGGATTTCAGTGCCTCTGACTGCATATGAAGTACATTTCTCGACATTAATTCTATCAAATTTCTCTTCCTTATTTTTATTCAAATCTTTTTATTGCACAAATAAGAATACCTACATATGTAATTTTGTTATTTTGATGTGGTAAAATTTAAAACAGTTATGGTTATACAAATATTCCTACTTTGTATGTAAATTTGTTGAACACTGTTGCCAATAATATGAGATTACTAGAAAATGTAGTAAAATCTTCATAAAATAAGCAATCGAATAATTATTATTCCAAGTGAGGTAATAATAACTTATCATCAAATATCTATTACTATTAATCAAGAAATTAGAGGTTGAAGTACAAATCATGCGCAAAAATATATGAATAATTTTAGAGTAGTCATAATAAAAACAGTTATTTCGTCAAATTATGCAAATAAAGAAAGACGTTTATTTTCTCCTTTCTTTGTGATTATGATCTTGCATAATTGATTGGAAAAGGATAAATCTAAAACTTTTTTTTCCTAATCATGAACTTATGAACTCTTAAAGAATATATTTTAAACAATTATTATAATTTAAATATATTCAATAAATTTAATGTGCCAATGCTAACACTATTTCATCGAGACATAGAAATTTCAAACTTCTAAAAAAAATTAAAGAAAAACTTCGAAAAATATTAAAGAAATAACACAATGTTTTTCATGTTTTGAATTTTCTATAAATAAATAATTTCAAAAATTACCTAATTGTTATATTAACACAACTGTTAAGATGTAGTTTATCGGAAAACTTTACACTTTTATTTAAATGTTGTAAAATTACTAAAATAATTAGTTGAACAAAAAATCGAAATTGCGTAGAAAAGGGTTAAATTCCAAGTAAAATTTAATAAAACCAATTTTCAACCAACATAAATGTATTACCGGAATACCATTATATCCTGATTGTCCGTTTTACGTTAATTAATTAAGTATGCAAATTGTTCAAAGAATGTGTATAAAAAAGTGAAGAAGGCAAAAAGGCATAACAATAAATCCAATAAAACGAAACGCTCGACGAAGTCAGTGATAACTTTCTTGGTAGCGTATCGTTCCTTTATTGCATTCTTTTTTGCACGAAAGGAAGAAGGAAAAAGGGGGGACCCAGGATAGAGAACGACAAGAAGAAGCGGTCTGGCATTGCGTTCGGTGCGAATAAAATAGGCACAACAGCCCAACCGCAAGCCCAGTCCCTGAGAAGATGTTCGGACATGGAAAAAAGGATTGCAAAAATAGGGACAAGCAAAATGCATAACGGTAGCTCGACGTCGCTTCGTTCGTTAACCGAGCCTTAACTGCCTTAACCTTGCCAAAGCGAAATGAAGATCAGAGTGTCCTTGCAAGAAGTTAACCCAAACGGCGCACATTCGCAAGTGATCCCTCTTGATTTCCATCCCTCATAATAGTTTCTATGAAAAGAAGCAGCGGCCACAAAATATAACTCATCCGTAAAAAAATAACTGCTGGGATTTATTGTTCTGGCTCAAGCATAACATCAAATCCATGGACATAAACTCATTATACATTTGGAACGCTTTGTTAGACCGTGAAGAAAATATTTTGAATTGTATCATAAATAGGAAGATTAATTTTTTATTTTATTTTTTAAGTATTAGTTTCATGTTACATCATTAATTTTACAAAATGTAATTTTTAATAGACAAAAATTTGTTATACGTGGAAAATATTATTATTCTAGTAAATACTAATGTCGGTATTTAATGTTAATTTATAGATAATTAAATATTCCCATCAATAAATAACATAAGACGAGTACCATAAATGTGTCGTTCTTTGCAAAATGTTGATTTATTATGCTTTCTTTAGAAAAATTTATATAAAATAAAACCAAATTTATATAAAGTTATAAATTTGATACAAATGTTTTACATTACTGTGAACATAATATTTTATCACGTAGCGGGTATAATAAATTTAACCTTACTTCTGAAATCAAAGTGTGTTTCATAAAAGTTCTCATAGTGAAATTCAAGTAAAAAGTACTTTCTTACTAAATTAAATAAACGTTTTTCAAGCTTTTCAACTAAGTCTCACCAACTGTTCAAATCATTACTTTAATAAAATGAAGTATTTGCTTAGATATTTTTTTAATTTTCTAAAATAGATAAATTTCCGATTCACTATTTATGAAAGTAATAAAAGTTTGATTTATATTCGCACGTAATAAACATAACGCATTGATTTTAAAGATATGCACCAATGTTGCCGTCTAGTCAAAAATGATTGCTGTTTGCGCAAATTAATACGCGCCAAATACGCAGTGAAATTGAAAATACATCATTTTTCTCACTCCGTCTCGTAATGATTCATCGAGTACGTCGAACGCTCCAAGATATACACGACGTTTTCTACCAACAACGATAAAGAATGCTAATTTTCAGGAACTTCGTTTCATGCCAAGCGCGAAAGCAACACATTTGAAACGTTATAGTTTATTATCTTTTTAATAGTAAACGCAGCAAAAAAGCTTCGCATATACTTGAAATTTATTATTTAATATACTTTGTGCAAAATATGTTCATTTAATTACACAATTAAAATCGTTTGTTTAACTGTATACAATCTATGTAGCGTTAATTAATTTGATTGATAATCATCGCATTACAACAGGTAATCACCAATTCACAAACACTTAAACATTAGATTAAGAAATTACATCAATTTTAAAATAAAAAAAAACTTTTTTTTCTTCTACTTGAACATTTAATCGATGACAGACATCTGCAAAATAAAACAATCAATTTAAATGCAACAGACGCGATTTCATTAACAATTTA